>PVIR01004582.1:0-77972 GCA_004026965.1 Petromus typicus
TAACAATACTGGGTGTGGAGACCCACGCCCAGCAGCAACCAGTACCACATACCACAGTGCCGGGCGTGGTGGCTCACGCCTGTCATCCCAGCACTCGGGAGGCAGAGGCAGGAGGATTGTGATGTGAGTTTGAGGCTGAGCTCAGGGCCAGCCTGAACCACAAAAGCGAGACCCTGTCTCAAAAAACCTAAAAAAAAAAGAGTCCGGGAGAGCAGGGGTGAGTGGGGAGGGACAGGACGGAAGAGGCTGAGGCCTCTGCAGCAGCAGTTTGCAAACCCAGACCTGTCCCCCTGGGGGGAGGGGAGCACTGTGGTCCTGGACGCCTGGCAGCACACTGCCCGTGGGAAGAGCGGACAGGCGTGGGCAAAGCCAAGCCTGGGTCCTGGCCCACCACTCACTGTTATGGCTGAGGCCTTTAAATGTGTTTGTTTGAGGGCTTTTGCTTCCAGTACAGTGGGTATTTCTGATTTGTTGTATGGTTACTGATAAACTTGTGTTGAGAAGTATGTCCTCAGCAATACAGGAGAGAAATAAAATGCAAGTGGGCACAGATCATAAACTATTTCTCCTTTAACAAGAAGTGATATTTTCCTTGGCAGGGATGCTCCAGCTAAAGACAATCACTTTGTGTGCATCTATACTGTACCAGGCATATACACACATCTGTAGGCTGGTGTATTTTATAGATGAGAAAATGAAACTCACTTGAAACTCACTTAAACTAACTTGTCAAAAATTTCAAAGCAAGTTAGGACAAAACTGAAATGGGAACTTGGGTCCTTCGCCTAAGTCTAGGATATTTTTCTCTGCTTCCTGGGAGCAAATAATTCAAATAAAATAACAATATGAGAGATGAAGGAGAGAAATGACACAGCTCATGTGAGAGGGATTATTTCTCTTTCCAGGAAGTGGAAGGAAAGACAGGAGGAAGAGAAGAAAAGTCCAGCTCTGCCTCGGGAGTTATAGTGATAAAAGGCTGATACCTTAGAACAGAGAAATTAGACAGACATTTTTCACATCACGAAGATTGTATTTGCTTAACAATGTGGATTTCTTGAGAGTTACTGTAAGTAGACAGATGGCTCTCAAGTACCTTTAAGTCAAGAGCCAATGAAGACCCAGGCTCTGAGAAGGCAGGCTGAGCTCTCCGCTATCTCCCAGGAGAGGGTTTATTTGTATCTGGGCATTTTTAGTCTTCAGGAATCTGAGCAGACAGACACAAGGACAGGAATGTGACCCCAGGAGGGGAGCTTGCCTCTGCCAGCAGTGGGGGAGCCCGAGGGCCCGGGAAGGGACCATCACACTGTTTTGGGCAAAACAAACTGAAAAAGTAGAAGACACTTGGGCCCTCAAGTCTCAGGCCGAGGATTTCAAACGAAACTTTAATAAACTTCACAGAGGACTCCTGAGACCTTTGGCCGAGGCAGAGCGAGGGCGTTATTAATATGACTCACACCAGCCCAGCAGTCACTGATCTTGGCTAAATCTTCCCCAGCACATCACTTTTCAAAAGACCCGTTATCTCGGGGAAGGCTGCACTTAGTGTCTCTCGTAATTATGTCTCCTAGAAACAATACTCTTCTGCTCATTAAACGCTTCCATGGGTGGCCTGCTGCAGGCTGCAGGAGCTTCCCTAGGAGCTGTGAGCCCGAGAGGACAAAGGCAAGGCCACCGAGGAGTTGTCCAACTCTATTAGCTGGGATGAGGCTGTTTATTGGGTTGAAACTGGTTTAATTAGGGATGTAACTTGTTGCTGGGTAAAGTACTCTAGCAGACAAAGGTGCCCAGAGTCCCGGGTTGGTCTGGCGGCCTTTCCCTGGCCGAGGTGAGGCTGAGTGGGAGCTGTGAGCCCCAAAAGCCAGTGCAGCACAGACAGCTCATTATCTCCACCTCCCAGACCCGTGTCCCTGCCACTCTCATGAACAGATATTCTCTCGGGAGACAGGATGTGTTACCGAAAGCAAGTCCATGCTCTGCCCATGAACACACACACACACACACACACACACACACACACACACACACAGAACAATGCACAAATAGCTGCCAGGTACTCACAAAGACCTTTGCTCCCACCAGTTTAAAATCATACTGGGGGGCTTCTGGGCAGAGGGCAGCTAGAGAGACATTTTCCTTGTTGAAAATGCATACAGAGAAACTCAGTGCCCAATCAATCAACAACTCATGCATTTGTAAGAAAAGTCAGTGACAAGGTATCCCCTGAACTACAAAATACATGCCAGTGGGCAAAGCCACCACAGCCATGAGGCGGGCTGTACTGGCAGCTGTGCTGGAGAAAGTAAAGGGCATCAGATGGACCAGGGCACAAAGTACCAAACATCCCTTGTCTTTACTGGCAAGCTCTGTGGGCTGTTTGAAACATCCAGGAGTCACAGCAGGGGCTGGAAACAACCTGCTTGCCTCACCGTGGGGGGCTCTGCGCATGCCTGCTCAGGGGCAAGCATGGGAACACTGGACTCTGGAGCACAATCCAACACTCAAGAGAAACTGCAGGAAGTAAAACAAAACAGAGAGCCAGAGATGAGTGGAGGGGGAGCAGGGGAGAAGGTCTCGGACAGGGGAGAAGGTCTCGGACAGGGAAGAAGGTCTCGGACAGCAAACGCAATGCACAGTCTTCACACTGCACAAGGGCACAGGATGCAGTGGCCTAAGTCACTTGCTCTCTGATTCTCTAAAAACTTCAAAACTACATGCACAGAAAAGTCAAATTTTGCAAAAGGGATTACATGTGAGACTACCTCTTCTTGTGGGATAAGGGAGCCTCTCTGAAGTAGTACATATTCAGATCAAATCCCAGATACAGCTATTATCCAAAAGAGAAGGAATAGAAGTAAAGATAATGACAGCATGCCAAAAACCCGTCACAATGTAGCATATTATTTCATGCTACAATGAATTTAATGCCTAAAGAAAATGATATAAGACCCAAAATAACATTTTAGAATAATTTTAGAAAGGCAAATTGAACTAGAAGAAACACAAAAGCAATACATAAAAACAAATGATAGATGTCTTAGAGGAAATGGAAGGTGAAAAGAATATGTTTTTTAAAATAAAAAAGAAATGAAGAGAAAGATAAAGAGGGTTTAGAGGAGGACAAATACAGAAGAAGACCCAATCGACAGAGAATGAAGTCAGCCTCTGAGAATGAGAGTCAAGGAGGAGAGCCAAAACCCACTGAAGTGTATGACTCCGGCAGTTTTCCTGAAGTTAGGAAAAGATTCAAAACAACAGACTGGAAAAGTGCATTACATCCTCAAGACCAGCAGCCAGAACGACCACCATCATGATCTACATGATCTAGTAAAATTACAGTGCTTATAAAAGAAAGAAAAAATATCTTTTGGCCATTGAGGTAAAAAAGATGACTTATAAGCAAAAGGAAAATTAGGTTATCAAGCAATTCTTGACAAAGATGTTTTATGCTAAGAGAAGTTATACTTTTTAAATATATTTTTGATACTCAAGGTACTTATACCTAGGATTCAAAAGAAAAATATGTGAGGTAGGTTTTTATATCCAGCAAAACTGACTTCAAGTATAAAAGGGCAAGAAAACCAGTAGGAGCATATGAAAATTCAGAGAACATTAATTTCACAGACAAGCCCTTACTTAAGTAGTACAAGTGTCGTGTCAGACCACCAGCGTCAACATACAGACCGTGAGTAGTAACTGTGCAGCTCTCAGCAGGAATAAGACTGACTGAGGCAAAGTCAGTAATGCTGGCTCTCGGCTCTCATAATGCAAGTGTCACAATATTGTAAAAATTGGGTGGAGGGATGAGAACAGGACGATAAAAGTGTTTCAGCACCCATGATGACAGCAATGTTATTATTATTGTTATTTGAAGGCCACTGTGAATTATGGGATGTCCTGATTCTATGTTTGTATGAAGTAGGATTTTGGGTTTTGAATAAAGGAAGCACAAATGTAACATACAATTAGTTAAGTAAAACTAGATAGTTTAGAATCTGAGTCTGAAATATCTGAAACTGAAAACTATTTAACACCACTCAGAGACATGCATACTACGTATATGTCTTCTCTGTCCACTGGGAGCACTAGGAAAGACACCCTACCACGGTGGCAGAAATACCTGCCCTGCCCAGGCTGTGGTCCCAAAACGCCTCTTCTGATTGAAAGAAACCAGGTTTTGGGGCTGGGGATTTAGCTCAGTGGTTCTGGCGCCTGTCTTGCAAGTGCAAGGACCCGGGTTCAATCCTCGGTAACCACAAAACAATACTGGGTGTGAAGACTCACCCCAGCAGCAACCAGTACCACATACCACAGTGCCGGGCCTGGTGGCTCACACCTGTAATCCTAGCACTCGGGAGGCAGAGGCAGGAGCGTTGCTGTGATGTGAGTTGGAGGCTGAGCTCAGGGCCAGCCTGAACCACAAAGTGAGACCCTGTCTCAAAAAAAAAAAAAAAAAAAAAAGAAAAGAAACCAGGTTTCTTAGAGAAGAGGGGCAGGCAGCAGACAACACAGGCCTGGAGCATCTTCATACTACAGAGGGTGAGGAAGGCAAGGAAGCTCTTGCAGTCACCTCAGGACGACTCGGGAGGCAGTGGGAGAGGCCCCCAGCCAATCGGAGAGAGGAAAATTTGGTTTTCAATCAAGATAATCATTGCAATACACTGAAACCCATCACACGTAAATCCATGAGTTCCTAATATTATTTTTAAATATCACATTGGATTACTTGAAGGATGACAGGGAACCAATTTATTGTGTTGCTCTGCAAAGTGGGACCCTGAAAGGAAAGCACTGAGTGTTTGTTCTGTCTTTCCTGTAAGAACTATACCAATGTGTAAACAGAATGAACAGAAGCATCTTCCTAAAATGTATCCCAGCTGAGGAAGGCGAATCAAAGTACAGAGTTCAAATGATGCCCTCGAGCAGCCTCGGGGGTGACGGGCCCAGGCACTGACCATCATGCACTATGAACACAGGAGAGCAGCCCTCACTGCTGACACCGCACGCGCTCCCTGACGAGAGGTACCACTTTGCCAAAGAGCTCTGGACGCAGCTCCCGGCAGACAGGAGACACAAGAGACTAAGACATGCTGCCCTGGCCGCTGAGGAGTCTGCAGTGGGGGCTGTGGACCCTGCCTGGCTCTGTAGTTCCCCCCGCCCCTGTCCGACTGGCCAGGACTCTTGACTCCAGCTTCCCACAACAGTGATGGAGCTGCAGGTCGGGGTGCAGACTCAGGGCTGGTGGGCTCCTGATTGTGCTCGGAACCCGCACTTCAGTTAGATCTCTCCTTAACAGGCTCTTTGTCAAATCCCAGCACTGGTCGTGGATATCAGCTGTCTTCTTGCTGAGTCTCCAGGACCTTGGTTCTTTCTGAAGCAAGCCCTGCCTTGTTATCTACAAATTCCAAGCACTGTCCAAGGTTCCACTCTGAGGCCTTGTCCCTGACATAGGCCTTGGCTAGACCCCTGCCTGTTATTCATTTCTGGGGTCCCTTGCCAGTCCCTACCTGTTAGCTACTTTCTGAGGGCACCCATCTGCCTCTGCATCTGGACTTGACTTGTTTCTCAAAACCTTTTGGTCTCCCCAAGCCTCCCAGCCTGCCTGGCTGCCAAGGTGACTGTGTGTGGAGCCAGCCTTCCCCCTCTGGCTGCGTGCTGTGAGGAGAGGCATGTATCTGTGAGGAAGGCCTGCTCCTCTACCCTCCCGATACTTTCCTCATCTCTGACATAGCACACCATCAAGCCAGTTTACATGTAACTCAGAATGAAAGATTCAGGAATGTCCAGATCTGGAAATGTCTTCAGGCTAAGCGTGCTTTTAAAGGACCTCTTTTGCTTTGGTTAAGAAACTAAGGATTGGGCCACAGATTTAACTCAGCGGTTCTGGCGTCTGCCTAGCAAACACAACATCCTGGTTCCATCCCAGTAACCACACGCCATAATGCCGGGCATGGTGGTTCACGCCTATAATCCCAGCACTCAGGAGGCAGAGGCAGGAGGATTGATGAGTGAGTTTGAGGCTCACCTGGGCTGCAACGTGAGTTCAGGGCCAGCCTGAACTACAAAGTGAGACCCTATCTGAAGAAAGAAAGACTGAAAGAAGGAAAGAAAGAAAGAGAGAGGGAGGGAGACAGAGAGAGAGAGAGAGATCGTTCAATGAGTGTTGTTTGTTTGGCAGGTTCCATGTCCTTCTGACCATGATCTTCTCCCTACTTCCTGCCCCTCCTTCCATGACGCTCTCCTTTTCTAACAGGAGTTAATGCCCAACACTTCCATGAACTCTGTGAGGGGTGAGGAGAGGGTGCTGAGGGCTGGGATACCTTGGAATCACAGGCCAGTGAAGGCAGTACATATGAGCATAAACAAAGTCTCTAATAAATAAAACCTTTTGAGAAGGACAATAAATAACCAGTTACATACAGGATACAAATGACACAGTAAGAAAGAATAATGAACACATACACATCAAAATCCATAAATATCTGCATACCGATCCATGTGGCCATTTCCCTCATGGGAACTCGTTCTAGGCAGCTGATTATGGACACATGGTAAGATTCAGCTATAAGCATGATCATGGCAGCAGAGTTTATGATCAGGAAAACAGACCCAATGTCAAACACTGAACTGGTTAAATAAATCATGGTATATCCATTCAATGGGCACTACAAAAGGATAAAAACAATACCAAAAAATAATGTAAAATGGTATGAAAAGATATTCGTAAAATATTGATCAGTGAAAGGGTATGTTATAAAGCTGAACAAACCTACAAAATGATTCTGTTGTTGAAGGTATGCACATCAAAATGCTTAAGATATGATTAGGAAGTACTTATCATCTTCATCTTGCTTATTTGTGTCTTCCTCAATAAACATATATTACTTTTTTTGGTGATCCTGGGGATTAAACTTGGGCCCTTGTACCTGCAAGGCAGGTGCAGTACTACTGAGCCAAAGTCCTGGCTTTACACATATATTAATTATATGACCAAAGTACAAAGAAAAATTCTTTTCCTCCAGAACTCCTTCAGTTCTCTCACTGACCCACTCTGGCTGTGCCTCCTCATGTTTGTGTGGCCAGTGTGTGCTGTGCAATTTGATCTTGCAAACAATGTGTATGCCCCCAACTTTGAGATGAAGGCCGAAGCAAATGCATTATAACTCAGTTAACAGCTTAGGAAGACTTCAGTGAGCACAGAGACAGCCTTCCTAAATGCGAGAAAATCTTCACTTGGGGCCTAATGATGACATAGGATGCATTTAAACTCTAGTGTAAACCACAAACACACAAAACCAAATAGAGAACCACTGTGTGCTTACACTTTGGCAACACTCAAGTCAGTGATGGCAGTCACGGGGAGCAGGACACACAGCAGTGTGGAACGTGTAACAGGACACGTAGCAGCACACCAGTTTCCTTTGAAAAGTGACCCACTGAAAAAGAACAAGCATTCACTTCAGTTTCTCCCCATTTGGGCAGATTTTCTTATACACTGGTTATCCTACTTTCCTTCTACAATAAACTCGTTTGCTTTCTTAAAACCCTTTGCTTTCTCTTTTTTTCTTTGTATTTTTGGAAATAGTTTCCTAATGTGCTTCCTATACAACACATTCTAAAACATAGAAAAATAGCTGTTCCCTCATTTATATTCACTTTTGTCTGCAGAGATTCGAAGACCTTTTGTAGCAGAGCCCTGTCGTCTGCTTAGCACCTCAGAACACAGAATATGAGTGGGCACTGAATGGGGGCAGTGGCAGGCAGGTGCAGTGACTGAGAACTGGCTTCTCACCCTCCCTCCATCTGGAGCCTGTTCATAGCACCTTCTTCCGCCAGACATGGCCAGTGTCCCGCAGAAATGGCACCATGGCTACGCAGGAGTCCCGTGGACGCACAGAAAAGTCAGCACCTCACTGCATGGCTGCCCACTGACATGGAAACACAAGCCTTCAGCTCCAGTCAGGAGCCACAGCCTCTGAGGGGAGGGCCATCCACACAAGCTTCCCTTCCTTCCAGGTTCCTCTCCCATCCGTCACAGGTCAACAGAGCTATCGCTTTGATTTACTCCTATTTTGGCAGATGCAAGAAGCAGAAAGCTTGCTGTTGCTGCTGCTGCTCGCCGCTGCTGCTGGGCTTTTTCTCAACCCAGCTCCCAGCTTGAGCTGGGCTTAGCCCTCTCTCCTCAAGAAGTCGGCTCTCTGTGGAAGGCAAATCTGAGGGTGAATGCAGCGGGCCAGCTACCTGCAGTACGGCTCTGCTTCCAGATGCTCTGTCTTGAGGTGGAACGTGGACATGTCTCCTGCTCTGGCCTATAGTCACAGCCAAAAGCAAAGAGAGGGGCTGTCGTGCTTGTCCCTCCTCCTCCTGCTCCATCCGGTGACAGTGCTGGGCGCGATGACTTCAGCGGCAGAAGCACACCCCAAAGACCGCTCAGTGGGCAATGAAGGCAGGCAATGTGGTCCGCCAGCTGAGCATCACGGAAGGCTCTGATATACTGCAGGGCAGAACCAATTTTTAAAAAGAAAAGAGAAAGATAGCTGAGGCCACGTTCTCCCTCTGGTTGTTGTTGACTCTCCAAAACACTGGGTCTGGCGCGCGTTCTGATCCCTGGAGTTTGATGCACGTTTGATTCACAGACTGCAGCGTGTCTGCACCAGATGGCCTCGAGTTAATGAACACAAACTCATCACTTTTGCTCACCAGGGAAATGTGCAGCTCAATCTGATTTGTACTCTACAACTAAAAATATTTGAGTATTTTTAGGGAGCATTTTACTGAGACAAAATGGCACTTCAGGAAAGCAGTCAAAGAACAGAGACTAACCAGCAAATTGCAACTGCAATCTCCGGCACGATGATAAGCCAGCTCTTCAGATCACTCTTGCTCTGAAATTAAAGTGCTCTGCTAGAAGCCGCACAGCCATGATGGCCCCCTGCCGCCCTCACACTGCTCCCTACTCCAGCCCACTGCCCTGCCCTGCCCTGTGCTTGCCATCCCAGCGCAAACTCCTTCCAAACCCGAGACCTGCTCACTTACATACCAGCAAACACATTTCGCAGGGTATAGCACATGCATACATGCAACCACAGCCTTTCGTGTCTTCTGGTCTGCATGTTTCCACACATACGGGCAATGCTGGGTTCAGGAAGCATTCGTTCAGTGAACACTACGTTATCTCTGTCTTGCCCAACTGTGCTGCAAGTCTGTTGGGCTGAGTGTTTTCCGGGCACTGGCACCAGCCAACAAGAGAGCTGACGCCTGAAGATGAATCAGGAAATGGGAAGCGGTTTCGTGCAGCTCATTTTCTCCCTCCTCTAAACTCCCACACTTTCTGCTGTTTTATTTAGTAATCTGAGCAGCTCGGCTCATGAGGCCTGAAGTCACAGCTTCGGAAGTCAGCTCTGTGCTCAGCTGACTCTCTGTCAAGTCAACCACCGTACAGCCGGGTTCTTTTTCCTCACATGTGACTGTGGACAGCCAGGTCAAGAGACAGGGCCTGTAACCCTGAAACCTGGGCCTCTGCCTGGGCCTCTTGTGGAAATCCCACCGGAGTGCTCTCCCTGAGACCTCTGGGCTCCAAGTCTGCATTCTCTCATGACCCCAGCTGGCTGGTGTGCCCAAGAAAGTGCAAGAGGGACTCCTGTGTAACAATCTTCAAACCCAATGCAAGTGTTCTCACACTGTCTGCACGGGGAGTCACCCAATCATCTTCCCTATAAAGATGTTTCATAATTCTGGGCTTCCACATAAAGTTTTGGCTTTTTCTAGTGATCCTCTATACAAGTTAAATCACATTTCAATTGAAAATCACATCACTGTTAATGCTGCTGACCTTTCCTGCCAGGCTGACTGGGGCGAGTGGCCAGAATGTCCTCAGTGCCCCTGGGGCTGGCCACGGGGGAGGAAGCGGAAAGAACAGGGTGCTGACCCTTGGCATGAGCCACTTGGGGCCAGAGGCTACTTCCTGCTGCTGCCCTTGGCTGCTGCAGAGCACACGGGGGGGCTGGCCCTGGCAAGAAGCCCAGGTGCCCAAGACATAGGGCGAACTTGCTACCAGCCCACCTAGCTGCCAGCCCACCAGATGACAGAAAATCTGCTCCGCAAAAGTGAAGGTCACTTTCTGGGTCTGCTTCAAACGTCGCGGCTGCTCACAAGCGAGTCTTAATTTGATGTCACAAATACAATGGTTCAGACTCCTTCAAATTCAGAATTCATCCTAGTAAATGGTACATAGAAAATCAGGGCCAGGACTTTGTGCGGCTTTCTCACTGAGGGTTTGAGGATCAAATAGAGTCAGTAGCTGCAAGGACAGTGATCAAGGGAGGGGGGAAGGATCTCAGCTGCCCCATCCAAAGCAGGTGTGGTGGGGCACACTTGTAACCTCAGCACTCTGGGGGCTAAGGCAGGAGGATGTCAGCTCAAGCCAGCATGAGTAACTTAGTAAGATCTTATCTCAGAAAGAGGTTGGGGTAGGAGACAGATAGTACAAAGGTCTGGAGTTCAATCCTCAGAACTATCAACAACAGTAACAAAAACTAAAATCTACCTGGGGCCAGAGATTTAGCTCAGTGGTTCTGGTGTCTGCCTTGCAAGCACAAGGCCCAGAGTTCGATCCCCAGTAATCACACATGACAATGCCAGGCATGGTAACTCACACCCATCAGCAAGCAGTACCACATACTACATACCACAGTGCTGGGCATGGTGGCTCAAACTTGTAATCCCAGCACACAGAAGGCAGAGGCAGGAGGATTGCCCTGAGTTGAAGGCTTGCCTGGGCTACACAGTGAGCTCAGCACCAGTCTGAACTACAAAAGCGAGACTCTGTCTCAAAAAAAAACAATGTCTACTCATAGCTCAATAGTTTGTGGCTTGTTATTTGTTTAAGGGAAAATATGAAATACAAACCAAGGCCTCCTGTATCTCAGGGTCCAGCAATTCCTTTTAAAGCCCAAGTTTCCACCGCATCTGGAGGGAGTCTTGACTGACTAAGTACCCTCAGCTCTAGAACACGAGCCTGGGCCCTGGGTCCCTGGGGCTCTGACTTTCTTACAGAGTGTCATCGGCCCATGTGTTGTGCTTGACTGTAAGGTCTGATGTTCATGGCAGTAAGAGGATAGAAACTTACCTGACTCTGCTGATAAAAGTAAGGGGGAAAAAAAAAAAAGTAAGGGCCTCTGAGAAGTAATCAGAGCAGTCAATAGGGTGGGGCCATGATGGATGTGCTGGTGGTACATACAGAGAGGGGCAGGGGACACACATATGCATGCATGCATGCTCTTGCCATGGGCCCATGTTCTGAGGAGGCCTTATTATGGCCTGCACTATGCTATTTGGATATCCATCCTCCAAAGCCATGAGCCAAAATAATCTTTTCTTTATATAGTAACCCTCCTCAGGTATTTTGTTAGAGTAATGAGAAGATATATGCATACAGAGGAGTTCGAGGGCTTGAAAGAACATTAGTGAGGAGAAAGCAGTTTACCTGAAACAAACTGACTCTCAATGGGTTTATTAGTCTAACTGCATTAAATAATCATTCCCAGCTGTCCAATGAGTATTGCCCTGGGCTGCTCCCAGGGTGGCGGGAGATCAATCACACAGGCAACTCAGGCAAGGTCCTCCTCCTCACTGAGGAGTTGGCCAGGGGAGGCACAGGGAGGAGGAAGGACCTGCGCTCCAGGTTCACGACAGGGCCATAGTCCACGTTAGCAGGAGTCATGGGCTGAAAGCTGCACATGGGAGTAGGCGGCACCATAGAAGAGTCAGGTGCAAGAAATTCTGCTGGAAGAAAGGGGAGGGGCAAAGGCATTTCAGGAAAAGGAGACAGTGTGTAGAGAAGCGTGGAACGGTGGTGAGGCCACTGGGAATAGAGAAGGGCGTGGCAGGGCAGAGGAGGGGCCGTCGGACCTTGTACCACTTTGAAAACCATCCAAACATATTACTTTGCAACTCATGACAGCTAAGCAATTCCATTTTTTTTTTTTTTTTGAGACAGGGTTTCGCTTTGTGGTTCAGGCTGGCCCTGAGCTCAGCCTCAAACTCACATCACAGCAATCCTCCTGCCTCTGCCTCCCGAGTGCTGGGATTACAGGCGTGAGACACCATGCCCGGCACTGTGGTATGTGGTACTGGTTGCTGCTGGGCGTGAGTCTCCATGCCCAGTATGGTATGTAGTTACCGGGGAATCGAACCCGGATCCTTGCGCTTGCAAGACAGGCGCCGGAACCACTGAGCTAACTCCCCGGCCCCCTTCTAAGCAATTCTTAAACCTAAACTTCAGCAGTTTAAATAATAAATGTGTTTTGTTTCCTCTGTGATTGTTTTAATTTATGATTATCATGTACAGTTTCCATGACCTGATCCTGTCTCAAAATGAAGGGCTGCCCAGCCTGGTCTGTTCAGATCTGCAGTTCTTATCCCAGCTTCCCAGGCTGGCATTCTGCGTGGGACTGGCCTCTTCGAAGACTGTTTTCTTCATCAGACACGGAGAGCCAAGAGCCAACGTACTAGGCTGGCGAGCCTTTTCCAGAGGCCTGAGCCACCAGGCGGCCACTTCCATCTTTCTGGTCTCTGAGGTTGGCATGTGGGCCCACCTGACTCATCCTTGGCATACCTCACACAGATCCAGTTACTTGCTGGTCTTCGTTGTGCCAACCCATCACTCTTTCCATGATGGCAGAGTGTTAGTGAGTAAGGAAATATGTATTTTAGGTGACTTGGTAGAGTGAAGAAAACTTCTCCAACAGAGAGGCCCGCTATCTCTGGATCTAAGCTGGAAAACAGGCTTTTGACCACGTGGCTGGTACAGGCCACAATGGAGGATCTCTGAGAAGAGGGTCTAATACTTTACACACAAAGTGACCGCTAGAGCTCCCGAGGGAATGTCTCAGATTGTTCCAAGGGCCCAGACACAGCTTTCCAGCTTCTGTCCACATGACCTCATGACTCACTAGTGAAGTGACTCGCCAGCTGCAGGTCTGAATTCACCAACCCCAAAGCCATCCTAGATGAGTCCATTTTACATGGGGCTCTTCTAAATGCAGCCCCTCATTTGTTCTTTATTCTGTGCATGTTTAGCATATACCTTTAGGCAAACTGAGTTCAGCAAGAGAAGACGTCTGTACCTATGCCTGCAGCACATGGTCATACATGGCTCCTGTGGGAAAGATGAGGCCAGGCACAACCGTCATCTAGGCTGGCATGGTGGGCAAAACAGTGTGGAGGAGGGAAGGGAAATGCATGCTTTGGAAATAGGCCTTGGAACCATCTGGCACAAAAGTCAGGGCACTTCAAGGAGCAGGGAGCACTGTGGACAAACCTCCTGACGGTACAACACCCAAGTGCCAGGCCAGGCTGAGCAGAGCAAGGCCTTGCAAAGGCTTCCACCAGTCAGAAGCCTGGAGCAGTGCAAAGGGAGGACCCAACAGGGGAGAACGGAGTCTGATGGCCAAGGCCAGGTCAGACCCACACAGGACATCTCCCCAGGTGGGGAGCAGAGAGCAGAAAGAGAATGATGGAGACCCCCTGAAGCCAAGGCACCGGAGTGGATGAAGAAGAACATTCAGGAGACAAGTGGGACTTTAGCAAATGGAGACATCCCAGGGCAGACAAATCAGCTTCGAAAAAGATCAACGTTTTGTGTGAGACATCTGAATTTGGAGATCTTAGTGGGGTATCCAGATGTGAGCACCCATACGGAGGAGTAAATATGGACCAGAAGGTGGAAATGGGTGAGGAGACACACGGGGCTGCGTCTGTGTGTGCCAGTTCTCTATTGTTTAATCACCTGTAAGCTGATGGGGGCAGACATTTACCCAAGAGCCTGCAGAGGCAACGGCGAGCAGGACAGAAAGCTGCCTCCGGAGCTTCAGGACTGGAGGTGGACACAAGCCAGTGGCAATCACTGGACAGGGGTAAGTGCTGTGAGGAAGGCAAAGGTGCCAGGACAACACTTCTGAGACGTGTGGTGTCTACGAAGGGACTCTGTCCAGAGAAGAAGAGAGTTAGATTAACTCCTTCAGTTCAGAGATGGCACATGCAAACGGATCATGACCCGACCCAGTTGGGAAATACAACCGGGCTTCACATCACGTAGCTACCAGTCCAGAAAGCCACCCAGCCACTGTGGTGGCCAGCGCAGGTAGCCACACAATAACCCCTGTAGCAGTTGGCCTCAAGTGGCCAGGATTAGTGACTAGCAGACTTCCCTGAATGTGCTACAGCTTCCAAGGTAGGCCTATCTAAAGACAGCCAAACTGATTTCCAACCCCTCACACTAGAGGTTTTGAGCCTCTATACTCCCAGACCAACAGCTTCCCGTCAGGTGACTCAGTCACTTCTTTGTCCCTGAGACACAATACCGAAGGAGAGGTTTCTTTGGCTCATAGTTACAGTGGTCAGCTGGCTCCAAGGCAGACACAGCATGGCAGAGAGGCCTGGCAGAGGACAGCTGCACACACCATGGTGCCCAGGATTGGGGGATTCACCCTTTCACATCCCACTCCACTGACTACCTCTTCCAAACAGACCCTACTTTCTGGATGAATTCACTCATGAGTACAGCATCTCCTTGATTCATTCACCCTCCAAAAGCCCTCTCTCTGAGCACTTAGAATTTGGGGAGACCTTCCAGGTCCTAACACAACACAGAACTTCCTTCCTTGCCTCCTCCCACAACACAGGGCTTACTTGGGGCCATCCCCTCTCTCACATTATAAAGTGTCTCACTCCTCTGCCTGCCTTTGAGTTTCTCCAAACGCAAGTAAGCGTGGCCAACTCCCTGGTACAATAAGCTCTGAATCGAGAGTCACTGCTTGTGTCCACTGAGGCTCTTTGTTTATTTCCACAATAGCATAAGCCTCATTAATGCTAGAGTGCCCTACGTGCATGTTGGTGAGGAGTTAGGGCTTGGAAGAGTAGGAGTCAGTAGCCTATCAAGAATGACTCATAAGGGGCTGGGGATTTAGCTCAGTGGTTCCAGAGCCTGTCTTGCAAGCACAAGGGCCCAGGTTCAATTCCCCAGTTAACCACATACAATACTGGGTGTGGAGACTCATGCCCAGCAGCAATCAGTACCACATACCACAGTGCCGCGCGTGGTGGCTCATGCCTGTAATCCCAGCACTCGGGAGACAGAGGCAGGAGGATTGCTGTGATGTGAGTTTGAGGCTGAGCTCAAGGCCAGCCCGGACTACAAAGTGAGACTTTGTAGAATGTAGAATGACTCATAAACTATGAGGATGGGTATGAAGTCAAAGCCAGATGCAAAGGCAGCTCACCCAGAGTGAGAGTGATTCTGAATTTTCAGTCTCATCTTTTCAAGACTTGTTTTCAGAGGACACACAAAGGAATGGTTGGGAATGGGACTGTATTTATTGAGAATAGAAGCCCAAGTCATTCAGTCTCTGCCCACATGTCAAAAGGAAGGGTCCATGGATGGCCCTGTCCCCTAGAGAGCTTTTCAGGGTTGGGACAATAGGGACGAGGTCACCTTAGAATATCCCTAATGCAAATGTGTAGACACAAACACAACACTATGAGGCAGGCAAATAAACAAGAATTCTAAGAACGCAGCAGAGTTTATGACTACACCAGACAAGGCTGCCAAATGGTCAGAGCAAAGAGGCGCTCATTATTAGCCAGAGGCCTTCATGCCAAACAAAGGCTGCAACCAAATCGTTGATTGGACCTCCCACTGGTTCTTTCCTATGGAGCTTCGCCTTCTGCTAACACACTGTGAGTGGCCAAACCTTTTTAGTATAAACTTGAAACACCAGAAAGAAATGGAAACCTGAAGAGGGAACTTCTTAAAATGTGGATTTTTAAAATTGGGCATATTTTAATGCATATGCTTAAAATTTCATCACATTTTTAAAAAATGTTAATATAAACATTATTTGTTAGTAGGCTATATTTCATTTCTATAGTCCTCTATCATATTCACGATACTTTCAGTCATATTTTATTTCCACACTATAGGGAAGATGGAAGCATATGTGTGCATGTGCGTGTGCAGTACATGTATGTTCGGGTGTATGTGCCATGGAGCTTCTAGCCCAACAGCCTGCCTTTACACAGGAGAACAATGCAGCCCATGACCACACATTTCCTTAGAGATAGAGCTGATACAGAAAACACGTCTTGGCTGGGGATTTAGCTCAGTGGTTCCAGAGACTGCCTTGCAAGCACAAAGTCATCAGTTCCATCCCTAGTAAGCACATACAACATGGGCCTGGTGACTCACACCCACCAGCAATCAGCACCACATACCACAGGGCCGGGTGTGGTGGCTCACACCTGTCATCCCAGCACTCAGGAGGCAGAGGCAGGAGGATTGCTGTGAGTTTGATGCTAGCTTGGGCTACATAATAAGTTCAAGGTCAGCCTAAACTACAAAATGAGACCCTGTCTCAAGAAGAAAAAACAAACTACATGTCTTAACTCTCAGGCCTCCCACTCACTTCAGGGGTGCTGTGAATGCCTTGGTGAATCACGGCTCCTGGTGCTGCCATCCTCTCATGAACTCTGGACTTGAACAAGCAACTTCTAGCAGCCAGTGGAACACCAGCAAAGGCAGCAGAGGACAAGGAGACCACGGTGGTCTTGGGACATTGCTACCACCTTCCCTGAGCCCAGGCTGACCCCTCTGAGGAGTAACAGAAAGAGGTCCAGAGATCTATGTGTCCCAACTGAGCCCAGCCTTGAAACGAAGTCACATGAACGAGCCCAGGAAAAGTCAGCAGAACACACCGGCTGCTCTGCTGAATCAGAAATCATTTCTGTTTTAAGCTATGTTTGAGGCAGCATGTTAGGCAGTGACAGGTAACTAGCAAAGATGCCCACAGCAGTAAGTCATAGGTCCAAGGGCAGGTCCAATCAGGCACGGGAAAGGCGAAGCTCCTGGGAAACAGAGCTATCTCTGAGAAGAAACCTGAGATCACATCCGCCCAGGCCCTCTGCAGGAGCTCAGCTGCTACCTAACTGTTCTACTTAGTGCACCTCGTTCCCACCCTCCCACCCCAGACTGCTGGATGGGACTGCTGTGTGAGCCTGAGGGTGCAAGGAATCTACCACCACTCTGGACCAACAGCAGAAACGGACCACTGCACAGACAGGGCAGAGGGAGATCAGAGAGACGAAGGCTCTTGTCTCAATCCCACAGCTGGGAGTACAGTGAGGGTAGGAGAGCCCAGGCCTTCTCTCTGCTGCACCTTTTGGGCAAGGGGTGCGACCTCCCAGGCAAGAGGGAGAAACTCAGTCCTGCGGCCAAAGACAAGGATCACATGGTAACACGAGGCCTGACACTGCTATTTGGGACTACAGCTCTGTCTTCAAAGTGATCTTTGGATAAACAAGACCCACAAGCGGTATCTCCCAGAGAGACTCAGCAAGACGGGGGATGAATCAGTTTATTCATTCATTATTGATAACCACATATGTCTGAACAGGATCTGAGATAGCAGAGCGCATAGAGTGCAGATATCCCATTTGGCTGGATGCACAGAACTATGGTTATTTATAAGACAGTTTTAATCTATTTTTTTATATTTGTCATTTGCTTGTTTGCTTGTGAAGTCTTCACATTGAAGTATATTGTTTTAATAATATTGAAAATTAGTGGCAGCAATCAATTGGCCATGGGGGAATCCCCCCCCCAAAGAGCAAAATGCTACATTTATGTTGGTGAAGCCGGGAGAACTGCGCCACTTCCCGTCACTGGCTCTCCCGCGGCCAGATCAGTAGACAGCGATGGAGTGGTTCAGGAATGCAGTTTGCAAATGGATGGTACTGCAGATGCATATATTCTACTTTGGGGGGGTAAAAAGGAGAACAACATATGCTAGAAGAAAATTTTAATCATCATAAATCGGGCTTCAGTTTACTCAACTGTAATGACACTATCCATCGGCTCACTATGAAGTTTCGTACCACCTTAAAAACACTGATCACTCCTGCAATCACACGCAGCATGGATTGTTGGGTCCAACATGTAACCAATTATGTCCCGTGTTAGCTCTGCCCTTCACCTGTGGGAAGCAGAGAGCGAGGCGCTTGCCACCGGCCGGTCCTCGGTAATGCGGCTCTGCCAGCCAGGGAACCACTGAGAGTGAGGGCGGAACGGGTGGTAACGTATGGGAGGGGTATCTGCACATGTATTAGCATGCAGCTCTCCAAGAGGGGTGTGTGTGTGTGTGTGTGTGTGTGTGTGTGTGTGTGTGTGTGTGTGTGTGTGTGTGGTGTGCGTGTGCTCATGCACGGTGCCAGCCCTTTACACATATTATCCTATTTTTTTTTCCAGAAAGCCTATGAGGCAAATACTTGTTATTATGTGAATTTTATATGACTAAGTAGAGGTCAGAGAAGTCAAGAAACCTGCCCATACCACACAAGAGAGCTGGGGTTAGAACTGAACTATCCTCCCCAAACGCTGAGTCCCGAGCCACGAAACGATGCCCGAGGAAGAGCCGCAGAGCTGTAGGCCACCCGACTGGCTTGGCACCTGACGTGTGAACTTGGGGGTGCGGGGGGGCTCAGGCTCCTGTCTGTAAACCAGGGAGCTGGGCAGGACTCAGGCTTCCTCTAGGGCCCTTTCCCAGGGATGATTCAATGATTTCAGCCCCGATCCTGGGCCTCTCTGTGAGACAGAGCAACACGGTGGGCAGAACCTGTGCACCTGACAGGCAGTGGGCCTCAGGGAGCCCTGGGGCTCAAGACCTTTTCTGTGGACTGCAATATCCCAGGTAGTTCCCAAAATACTAGATAAACGTCCTCTTACACCCAGGAAGGAGGGCGTGGAGCTGGCTGGGAGCCCCGGCAGCAAGATGATGCCGTCATGACGACGGCTCGTGCTCTGCGCTTGAGTTTCAGAGGTCTCCCGCTTCAGTTTCTCACATGAAATATCAAACAGCAGTTTGTGGAGGCTCCTGAATAACTAAGAAGTCCTGAGGCCAGAAAAGTTTGGGCCATACACTGAGACAATGGAAACTGAGGAGCCTCAAGTCTCCTTCCCAGGGAACAGGAGTCAAGAAGAGAAAGGCTCATGCCTCCATGCAGCGCCCACACAGCGCTCACCGAGCAGACATTCCGACGCCGGCCCCCTGGGTCTGGTTGTCACACACAGCGCGGGATGCTCCCTCTTCCCTGAAGGCCTCAGCTGTTGCCAACAGCCTCAACTCCCAGGCTTGGCCTCTGTGAGGAGGACATCACTGCCGGGCAATGGTTACAAACGCTCTGTAGCTAGCGTGTCCCGCCTCGAAGCAGTGAGTGCTCCAGGTTGACCCCAGCAGATCATTTGTCTCTTGGGTGCCAATCACTGACGGACCCGAGACCTTCAAAACGAACTGAGTGTAGTGTGCTGGCAAGGAAAAGGCAGGCAGTGGGGGACGAGTGACCAGACGCTGAGCAAGAGTCCTCAGATTGCAGTCACGGGGCTTGGCACATGTGACCTCACAGTCCTCTGAAGTACGCATGATTACGCCCATTTTAGAGATTACAAGACTGAGGCTCTGCACTTACATTACTCAGGTTCAGAGAATAACTTGTATGATGCCCAAGACTAGGTCATAACTGTGAGGTTCCCAAACTGAGCTCTGCACCAAAATCATTCGGGGTGTTTTTAAAATGTCACCTTCCTTGGCCTCTCCCCTGAAGAGACTAATTCTGCAGGGCTGGGTTGTGTTGTGGAGTCTACAGAGTCCTACACACAGTTAGCTCCACCTTTGGCTCAGGTAGAACCCATCTCATCTACAGAACCTTTCCGGAGCCAGTGCTCAGGGCTGGCTTCCTTCTCAGGGCCAGTGACATTTGTGTCACCTCCGGAGAGCTGCTGCTCAAGCGAAGACAGGCAGAGCCAGGCAGAGAGAGAAACTGATGCCAAACACACTTCCCAGCTCCAGCAGCCACACACGAGGTAGCCCTGACTCTGCGTCCAGGCTTCCTCAACACTAGCACCTCCCCCACGCAGGCACTTGGTGAAAACTGAACCGAATGGAATCGTGCCCTGGCGCCTCTCTGTGGAGAAGGGATGATTACTCCCGATCCGAGACCTCCCAGGCCTGCTGCAGGAGCAGGAGCTCCTTTCTGATCACCGGGGTCCAGCCAGCAACTGGGGTTACTGACCTGGAGCAGGCCCGGCAGCTGGGATGACCTCGAGAGGGTAGAGGACGGCCCAGGCCCCCGGACACAGGGCACTGTGGTCTTCAGTCTCTGGCGGCCCCCGACACCCTGCGCTGTCTCTTTGGCAGCATTCTTGGGCCACAGGGCACGGGAAATGTGAGGCTCGCGGCCACCATCGAGCTAGAGAGGAGAGAAGCGAGGCCTCGGTGGGAGAAGTCGAAGAAGACTGCGAGAAGGCTCCGTGAGCTCCTCGGCTCCCCCTCCAGCCTCCGGCGCCTGCAGTGAAGTTTCGGTTGCTTTACAGGCGACACACCAGCATACAGAAATCTGAACGCTGGGAACAGCACACTGAACCCATTTCACTTGTGTTGTCTATCTCGACTTTAAACAGATCCCAAGTGAAAGTGGCCTGTACAGGACCAGGGTGAGAAATTAAGGCGATCTATGATACAAACGCCACACACAAGAGAGCTGGGAGAGCTGTTATGAGCCACGCTGTGGAAAGGCGCTGCCTCCACACGGGCACTTACAGGAGAGTTTCACACGGTACCTTCACTCACATGCTGTCCCTGGCTGAGTGTCCACGAGTTCACTCTTATACTGAGGGATCAGAGAAGCAGGGATCCCTATGGTAATTTTTAGTGACATGGAAGAGATCAACTACATTTTTATCTCAGCCATCCATCTTCAGCTTCGTCTCTGCTAGAAAAGTCACCTTGGCTCCAAAGAACCAAGCATAACCACAGTGGTGAACGGCAGGCGAGAACAGAGCACTGGTCTTTCCCCGGCGGGAGACCACTGTGGGGCAGGGCCTGGGAGCTCGCAGCCCTGGGTCCCCCACCACCCCGCTTCTGCTGAGCCTCACATTTGAAGACCGTTTTCTAAATCACAGCCCTCTGCACACTGCTAATCTCCCTTGACCCCCCAACAGCTCGCAGTGTTATTAGCAAGCAAGGGCGAAGGCCACCAGCTCCATTCTACAGATTGGGAAATTATTTTTTAAAAAGAAGGCGTGAGTCACCAAAGCGCCATTCCAGCTCCTAGGGACTGTGAGAGGCTCTCGCCACCCGAGCAGCTCTTGGACCGCTCCTCGGATTCTCTCAGCCCAAACAGGTGGCCACCGTGCGCTTCCTACCAGGACCCCAGCGTTCTTGACCCCTTGCACTCCGGGAGCCCATCTCTTTCTCTGAAGCTACTTTCCGGGCTCCTTTCACGTTCAAGGGCACACAGCAGCTCCTGTACTGCGTCCTCTTCCGGTCTGCGCCCTCGCACATCCTGTTTGCTTTTTCTATTACAGAAATATGTTTGTTTCTTCTGCTGATCTTTGACTGCCACTTCAGTTTATTTCACTTATCTTTCATCTACTTCTCTAGTCTCTGATGGGCCAGATCACATAATTTGCCTCTCTCACTTCTGAGTCTCATTAGTCTTTACCAGAAACACTGCACCAGTGTGGGGACCACTCTGCGCTCTGCGGAGCGGATAGCAGGGCACCAGGCTGCGTGGGGATGAAGCTCCAGCGACGCTCCCGAAGGCGGCTGCTCTGGGGCCGGGAGAGCCGAGCGTGCAGTAGCCCCATTGTGGTGGGGGCGGATGCAGAGACGGGAGTCGGTCTAAGGCTCGAGGTAGAAACTCCCAAGATGACACTATCAGGAGACCCTGGCAATATCACAAGCAGGGAAAGGAAGTCCTCCAGAAGCACAGGTGCCTGGGTCCACACATGAGACCCAGTGCAGCTCCGTGGCCGAACAGCGCTGCCTTTCTGCACATGTCGCAGATGTGACCAAGGCTACGGAGCTGCTGGCTCAGTGGCAGTGAATTTTATTTCCATAAGGCAGAGAATTCACAATGGGGTTGGAGGTTTACTTTTACACAGGCAACTGATGGTGAAGCCTGTCTGTTTTAAAAATTTATTTTACTGATACATTTTATATACAGATCATGATCACACTCAACATTGAGAATTTGTATCAGTATATGACATGACTTAATTCCCATGTTTTCCCATTTCCTGCCCACTCTATAGCAGGGTGAAGCCTGTCTTGTAACACAGCAAGGTCAGCTTGCTCTTGGCTTGGTGCTCTGTACCCTGCCTTCTTGGCTATGCCTGTGAATGGTGACCTAGGTCTGACTCAGCCCTGCTCCCAGAGAAAGGAAACCATATATAGCAAAGAATGTCTGGCCTGTTATTAGAAAGATATTCATTCCCATTTCACTTCACATTCTGTTTGCAACATCTAAACAGTAAGTTTCTTGTAAGGGCCTGTAGGTCACCTGGTGCTGCTTACAAATAAATGATTTGAAAGA
This sequence comes from Petromus typicus, assembly GCA_004026965.1. Taxonomy (NCBI): domain Eukaryota; kingdom Metazoa; phylum Chordata; class Mammalia; order Rodentia; family Petromuridae; genus Petromus; species Petromus typicus. The sequence goes on from PVIR01004582.1 coordinate 22,423, forward strand.
AATATGTGTTCTCTTTCTGACCTGTCTCTGTCTGTCTATCTCTGTGTGTCTACACACACACACACACACACACACACACACACACACACACACACACACGGTGCTAAAAATCCCTTAGGCATCTCGGGTGTGAATACGTTTAGACTTGTCACTTATCACATGAGATACAATTCTGGGATCCACAACAAAAGGCTAAGCTCCATTAGGGCTCCTCACTTAAGTAACAACATGTTGTCTTTTCACCTCTGTTGTACTGCAAATTCTGGGGTGTTAAACTCTGTGGATTTCTGAAAGCATCCTACACTTTTTCTGTGAAAAAAATAATATATTAGTGTTTAATTAAAGTAAGTATCTTTGCCAGAATATCTCCAAAACCTGGTGTTCCCCTTTGTTTTTCACAATTATTTTTCTTTCCTTCTAAACCTTTCTGTTTTGTAAAGTTTTTGTTTTGTAAATATGTTTCTGTCACAAATATTCCTCAATCATTAGCACGGATCTTGGCAGAATAAACACTGACACCTTGATAGAAGACAGAAAATAGGAAGGATAAAGAGGGCAGAGGGGAGGCGGGATCTTCACCGTCCAGCTCCTCCCATTGGTCAGCCCAGCGGTGAAGAGCCGGGTGACTGACTGTTGGCAGAGCCAGGGAGCAGGAGAGAGAGAGAGAGAGAGAGAGAGAGAGAGAGAGAGAGAAAAAGTGTGTGTGTGTGTGTGTGTGTGTGTGTGTGACTGTGTGTGTGTGTGTGACTGTGTCTGTGTGTGTGTGTGTGTGACTGTGTCTCTGTGTGTGTGTGTCCAAGCTGGCCCACCCACAGCTGTGCTATAACTTCCACCTCGTGTAACGCAGAGATTAGAGCAAGGAGACTCACAAGCTCTCTGAGAGGAGCAGAGGGGAGAATATTCGGGAAAGTTCTTTCCCTGCCCCCAACCCTGAGGACTTGCGCTCACGGAAGCCCCCTCCAAAAAATCCTGAGTGCTTCCCTGCTGTGAGGACCGAGGGCTCTGGGTGGAGCAAGGCAGGGCCCTGCCATCACATCAGGGGACCTCTTGTCCCCAGAAGGGGAGCTGAGGCAGGCAACCACACTTCCTCAGCGTCCTTCCTCATACCTGCCTGGCCAGATGCCTGTCTGGGTCAAGACAGGGGGAACCTGCAGCTCTGGGGTCCAAAGAGGGTGTCCAGTTGGCTGGGGACTCCACGAGGAGAATAATATTCAGAGCAGTTAGGTTCCGGCCCGCATTCCACAGCGGAACGCTTCAGAGACAGGGTCAGGCCCTAGGCCGAGGCGATCAGACAGCGTGGCTCGGCACGCCCTCACCATCCCTGGGCTTCACGCTGCGCACAGGGTCACTGCGGAGCTGCAGATCCACACGCGACAAAAGAAAGAGCTCCGAGAAGGCCAAGGTGAAGGAGAAGCGGCCCACTCCCCTGCGCTCTGCCTTGTCCTTCACACGCTTCCCACTCGAGGGAGAAGCTAATGACACTGACCTCGGCTCCTCCCGCCGGCCCGGGGTGCACAGCTGCGGGGGGCGGGCCCTGCGGGGTGACCCCGGCCCAGAGCTGCTGACCGCACCTCGGGGCGGGCCGGCGACCCCGACACAGCGGACCTTTCTTCCTGCTCCGCTAGCAGCCAATGGGCAGGCTCGTTCCGCCGCTGCCATGGCAACGGGAAGACGGCGGGGCCCAGAACAGATGTCACATGGGCCGCGGTGCAGGGGTGGGGGTGGGGAGCGCGGCGGGGGCGCGGGGGAGGGGCGGCGCCATCGGAGTTAAATGGTCCCACCAGAGGGAGTGAGTCAATTTTGAAGTGAGTGCTGAGCGGTAACATCTATTTTCTTTCTTTTCCCTGTCCTTTAAGCTCTAAACACACATGCACAAACACAAATGTCCTTTCATCTCGGCTGCCGAGGTGCGCGAGGCTCTGCGGCTCTCGTGGCAAACATGAAAGCTCTGATCTCCCGAGCGGTAAATGAGCGTCGCCTCCACGAGCCGCGTTCTGCAGCCATTTAAGAACCGGCCGGGAAGCGCTGCCTGGGCAAGTCGGAGAGGCCAGAACCACGCGGGGCCGGGACGAATCAAGGGGAATTTGAAAGGCAAATCGCACGGCCTCTGTAGGAAACGACAAGCCCGGGTTCAAGCTCTTGCCACGAAAATGAAAGGGCTCCTGCGTCCCCGCCTCCTCTCGTGGTCTCTCTGATCATATCATTCCCCAGGCCACTTTCTCCCGACTAAACCGGGGCAAGCCCGATACATCTACCTGCTGGATCAACAAAGGCCCTTTGTTGTCTCTCAAGCAGGTCCCACCCCAGCTGCAATGCTGCATTTTCAGTGTTTCCACTGCTCCCCATTTCTCTTCTGCCCAAACTAGCGGTTGTGCGTGTGTGTAACAAACCTATATACGAGCTGATAGGAGGTGGTATTAATGCCAGGCAGCCCCTGGGCACTGTAGCTCTTTCTCTTTCCTCTTTGAAGCCACAGGACCTGGCCTCACCTCAGGACCTGAACAGGAAGGTCCTGTTACCGGTCCAGGTGACCCATTGAGACAAGAGAAGGAAGACCCGCACCTGTGTCAGTCCTAGTCTGCCACGTGATGTGTTGGGTGAAGGGAAACGAATAGTTATCCTGTGAATGCGTTTGGTTCATGCGACAAACATTCCAAGAGTGCCGGCTTTGTGCCACACACCGCATGGAGTTTGGTGAAAGATGTAAGGGCGGAAGATCATGTTCACTGAGGGGAAGTCCAGACACTTAACTTTGACAGTGAGTATGGCAAGCAAAGCAGGATGGGAACGTGGAGGGGGGCTCTGAGAGCTTTCCTGGGTGTGGGGGGATGAACACTGAGCACTAAAACATTACAAGCACAGCGCACTGTACCACTGAACATCTCAAGAGGCAGCCATTGCTACCCTATTCAAAAAATCAGAGGCCAGTCTCAGGTAGGCCGGAAATGCAAGGTTATTACAGCAAGAAAAGCCCCGGCCACGAGGCCCAGATCACCCTCCCATCCCTTGCGAAGGACGCGTGGGAGCCCACAGCGAATGTGTGCTGGTTCTTGTCTTCACCTAAGCAGAAAATGCCAACCTTCAAACACTCCCTGCAGGTTTTCTGCTACGTGTTAAGATAAACACACGACAATGAAAATGTAACAGCTTCATCTGCATCCGTCCTGAAACAGCCCGGTGTACAGAGCCACCGACCATCCCGTGCTGGCCCTGAAGGAAAAGGAGGTATGTGGCCCGCAGGGAATTTAAATTTGTGCCAAATCGCTCTGTGCTGATTAGGAGTATTCTGTGTCTTGTACCCTCCCTGAAACCAAAATGTCTCCTTAGCATTCACAAGAACACTGCCTTCTATCACTGGGCTGGCCAGTGAGCAGAACCCTAGGGTGCTGCAATTAAACCTGAATGGAAAGCAGCGAATGCACACTCCAGTCAGGCTCCTGTCTGCCTTGCTCCTAGGAACTACCTCTGCAGGCCTGAGCCCACACCCAAGCACTTCCCTGCCACTGCCATGAAGCCTTGCTACCACCAGAGGGCAGTAACACAAACAAGATTTTTCACTTGTGACCCCAATGTGGCTGCAGAGCTTAATATGTAAAGCCCGTTATTACAAGCTTTTCCTCTCCCTACCCCCATTAATGAACAAATGCCCAGGGGTAATGCAGAGATTTCTAAATACAGTGTAAGAAAGGGCAATCTGTACTCATATGCAGGGAGCCTAACACACAGTAATAAGTGGAAATGAAAATAATCACCCAGATGCAATGGAACCATTAGGGTAAAGATCTAGCTGTCTATACGGCTGCATACATAGAAATATAGATGCTCTCCCCCAAGATGTGGGCATTTTTGAGATATTTATTTCACAAATTCTTATTTAGAGTTCACAATAATATCCATAATTACAACCTCAAAGCTCTAAGAGGGGCCTAAGAGGAATTCTATCTCCACTGCTAGGCATACAAAAGGAGATTTTTCTCTTTGACTAAGGTAGATGAATAAATTATTCAGGAACTTTCCTTGGTCTTTCAAATCATACCTTCATGCTTCAAACCATGACACAAATAAAATAAATACAAAGAGCTGTCTAATCCTCAAACCATAAGATAACAACTGATATTTACCCACATCTACATGAGTCCTTCAATGCAAATAAGTGGCTTTTTTGGTGTTGGGGATATCAGGAGTCTTTTGGGGTTTTTTTATGAGTTTTAAACATTACGGACCAGGGAACACAACAGACCAAGAACGGAAGCTACCCATCTCCCTGGGAACAAAGAAACAGAAACAATCCTGCCAGTCTCTGGCCCAAGAGGAGACCTCGGCCTGCGTTTTCACAGTGGTGAAGTTCGAGGGCCTGTGGGAGAGCCCCCGTTACATGCCGAAGTGCTCGCTCACCGTGGGGGAACAGAACGGGGAATGGGACTCAGGTCGAGCAACTCACGCTCAGAGTCCCATCAAGGGCCATCCTGGGAATATGCACGGACGAGGCGGGAGGAGGATGGATACTGCCCTGTGCGGTGTGAAAGGCGGTCAGGACGACACAGGCGGCAGCGCGCAGCACCGAGCACGCTGCGTTCATGAAAAGCTTCACTGCTTGCTTCTACCACAGACTATTTCTCATAGTTCTGTAGTTCAGAGTCCAGGATCTAGGTGCCGCCAGGGATTTTCCTCTGAGGCTCCTTGTCCTGGCTTACGGATGTGGGGCGAGTACTCTCAGGAAGATACGTGAGCAGGAAGCATGCACGCTCCTCTGGGCCCACTTCTCATGAGGATGCGGATCCCTCGTGACCTCATCTAAACCTAACCAGGGGCCAACTACCATCCCAGGGGCGGAGCACTGACAAAGGAATTCGTGTGGGTGGGGACATAAATATTCACTCCATAACTTGGGCCACAGAGTGGGCGTCTTCATCTGCCACATCTCTCCAGCGCAGGTCCAGAAAGAGTTACTGATAATCTGGAGGAGCTGAGCACAGGACCGGGCACTGTGCAAATAGAGAGCCTCCAAAGAACTTACTCAAGGCAGGAAATGTCAGAATAGTTCCCAGATACTGGAGATTATTTGTGCAACAATTTATTGCAACAAACTTCACAAGATATTTCTTCAGATAGCTTTCTTTAGAACAAGAGTAATGCAAGTCTAGAAACTAATCAGTACAGAATTAATATTTGATAAGGTGATACATTTATTATTTTGCTGAGGAGGAGGGTAAGGGAGAAGCACATGTTCAGCCTACAGATGCTTGAAAGGAACACAAAGGGCCTGTGTGTCCTCCTGACAGGGCGCCATCGGGTCCAGCCCAAGTTGGTGGCTCCTCATGCCTAGAGACGCCTTGAGTCTACTTAGGTTCTCAGTAGGTAGGCGTGGTTAGAATCACATTCGGGATCAGAAAACTAAAGGGATTCCACTTCGAGTAACATACATTGGGCCACTACTGCAGGCCAGTAGGTAGGTATGCAGATAGATACACAGTCTCACTGAATTTTTATAATAAGATTATGTGAACATTTTGTTATCTACATTTAAGTAATTTGAAATGAAGACTAAAGAATTAACTCAGAGCTCAAAGATAGTAAGTGACTAAGAGATAATTAGCGACTAAAACACAGCCAATCATCCAAATGTCACTCTGACCCCCACCACGCACACGTACGTGGCACATGCTTCCCCCACCTCTCGAATATCCCAGCTCTTAGGATTTTTACCATCACTATTTCATCATGCTACTTTAGAATGGTTCTAGATTTCTTTACATTTCAAAGTGAATTCCTGTGTGGAACCACTGTTGACACAGACAGGCTATTTGGTAATAAAAACTAACTCTCCCTCTCCCTTTCTCCTCTCCCTCTCTCTCTGAGACAAGGAACAGCTAAACCACAATCTGTCATTTGTTAGGGTTGTACTGGAAAGCATGTGGAGTCACTGAGTATCTGGATGTAATCTAAGTGGGAAGAAAATTAATCAAAGCTGAACTTTTGTTCTGAAGACTGCCTGCTATAACTCAATCATTAGATACTGCATTTAATCTGTCATTTTTGAGTATTTTACTTTAAAATTACACTAAACTGAGTATATACAAGACCAGAGATGACAGATGATAAATTTCTAAGTACATTGAGTTTTGAGAAAAAAGTCTAGAAAATATTTAAAGATTATTTAAAGATTACAAAGATTATATTAAACGTATAAGTGGATGCATGGTTGAATGGATAGATGGGTGGGTATAGGACAGAAGGAAGGATATATAGATATGAGTGGTCAGAAAGATGGGTGGATGTACAGATGGACCGATGGGTACACAGGTGGGTAGATGGATGGATACACAGTGGGAGGATAAATGGCTGGATGGGTGGGCAGATGAATGGATGAGTAAATAGATGGGTGGATGAACAGATATTGGCAAAGGCAGATTTCAAAATACTGTCTATATTTGAAATATAGTGGATAATTTGGAATTTGCTCCGGAAGGATATTATTCTTATGGGAACTCAACATGTTGTAAAATGTTTACCAAGAAATGTCTGCTTTTCTTCTTTTGTTTAATAAAAGAAATATTCAGAAGGAAGATTGTGCTTTATATTCATGAAGGCTGAGGAAATGGGAGAGAGGTAGGTCGGGTGATCAGAACTATGCACATATTTGTTAGTTGTCTTTCAAATTCCACATAAAAAGATTTCATTCCTAGGTGAGGAAGAGACACATTTTCCACCCGGAGGAATCTCATCGGGACCACCTTCTGCCCTCCCAGTTCAGAGGAGGGCCGGGCAGATCGTGTCAGGACAGGCTCACTCAGGCGCCGGACTGTCCACGCTGATAATCCGAATGCAAGTGCATTCGAGTAGCTCATCTAATCGATGTCAGGAGCAAATAATCCTACCATGCAATTCTTTGGAAAATTTTTACATATGAAAATGAGGTTAGGGGAGATTTCAAAGACTTCCTTGGGAGGCCAGAACATCGTCACATTTTACCCAACATCCTCAGCTCACCAAAGACATGAAGCCACCGTTAAGCCATGTGAGTAGAATCAGCACTTGCCAAGTCAGCAGGACCAGCGTGCAGCCTTGCCCTCCCTGTCCCGTGACCTCCTTCCTGGGCCGTCTTGCGCTGTGGTCCTCACAGAAGCCAGCAAACTTCGACCATCTTTCTTGTCCTCGGGCTGCTGTCGGGCCTGGGACCTGCAGCCCAGCCAACTTTGCAGAAAACCACACTTTAGATGGAAAATCACTTTTGGTTTCTGGCTCCTCAGCAGTACTGCACATCTAATTAGCTCAACAATTGGTCCCTGTGATAAAATCAGCTAATTTTATGTTCAAATGGCTGCTCTGTGGTAAGCAATCCTGTCACTCTCAACCTCACATATAAAGAAGCTGCTGAAGAAGCTGGTTACTAAGGGTCACTGGGGGTAAACTAGTGAAGACTATCAAATTAGTAACCTAAGTCAGTGTTGTAGTTAGTACCCAGGGTCCCACCAGGCTCGGCTAAAATGAAGTTCTGGAACACAGTGACAAGACCAGAAATGCCAACCTTTATGGGAAAAATGGGAACTATAAATGCCCTTAGAAATAAATCTAACATTTTTCAAAAGGTTACAGAGTTCTAGATCCTAACCTGTAAATGTGCAGAAATGACTACCAGGATTACATGCTTCGGTTGTTTCAGGAATTTGTTCAAGGTGACCCTAGACATAAGACGCAGGAAAGCCAGTTTGGGGGTCCCTTGCTCAGCTGTCTGCTCCCCTTTAGTCAGGACTAAGGTGGCAGGTGAGAGCCCAGAATCTCCCGCATGTGGGGTCCATTAGAAACCACATGACTTCAAAAGGTCAATGTAAAAGTAAAGATTGATTCCCTTTGGTGTAATGGCTAATTGTATCATTTTCACAAGCAAATTATTGGTTTCTTTACCCCCTTTGTATATATTTTATCAATTATATCAGTGGAATGAACAGTTAAAATTCATGAGTTTCAAAGGGAGAAACAAGATCTCAGAAATACTTGCTTGCTTATAATTTTATATAGACAGAGATACACACACCTATTTCTAAGCATATCTATTACATCTATGTATGTAGATGAAGACACTTGAAGATTTACAAATGACTTTATTTAGTGAACTGTTTCAGGCAGTAATTAGCATTTAGGAAACAGTTGCTCTTTCGCTACCTGTTCCTGCTGCTGTTGCTGCACGGTGACACGGGAACTGTGCATCACAGACTTACCCGAACTGAAGAGAGAGAAGCATCTACAGGACCACTCCGTGAGCACAGCAGGATGCCCGCGGAGTGACTCGCCCTCTTCCCTCTCTGCTCCAGCAAAGACCGCAGAGAGCACTCAGTGCTGGAGTCAGCCTGGAGCCCCGCGGACAGCGGGCTTCCTTCGCTCGGTGCTGGGTGTGGAGAAGGACCCTCTGTACAGATGGCATGAGATACAGTCCCGGAAGCATTAGCCACAGTAATGAGATGCCGGCCAGTGCCCTGTTGTGCATGTCCTCTCGTTGGTTTTGTGCGGCTCCCACACCCAGCACACATGCCTGCTACCTGCCCCTGCCTGCTTCCCCGAGCCACACCCCGAACCCATGCCCACGCAGCCGGTGGTCCAAAGTATGTCCTGGTCGCTGGCGACCACCAGAAAGATGTTTCCTCTCCTTCCCTGGCAGGGGTGATGATTCCCAAGGCTCAGGCCCCCTGTTAGGACAGCAGAGCCCGATGTGTACCCGCCTACCTCCTTCCCTCTCCCCTCCCCTAGACAGCACACATCTCAGTTGGCTCTCACACATAAAGTGCTGACTTGGGCTTAGCTTTCCTCGGGGTTCAGGCTGACAAAAACCTCACCAGTCACCCAGGTACAGATGCATCCGACTGCCCTACTAGTCGGCCCTACTGCCCACACAGTGAGACCTTTGGGAAGAGGAAAACGACCTGACCTTTGTCTTCAGAAAGGAGAGGGGGTGGAGTCTCGGTGCAGCACATCTGCAGGGCATGAGGACCTGTGCTCCCCGCAGTCCTGTGCTCTGGGAAGAAGCCATAGCGGGGAGGGAGGTCTGCAGTCCTGCACCTTCCAGCCACAGAGCCAGGGTGACAGGACCTCAGCCCTTCACGGTGCACACCCTGCTCCCCTTCTGGACTAATGTTGTCCAGTACTCCAGCCCCTTGGCACACAGGGCTATCTAAATATATGCACTGATCAGGATAATATTTTCAGGTAGGTGCACTCATCACATTTCAGCTGCTCCACAGCCACATGTCACTAACGGCTGCTATCCTGGACGGCATGGAAAATACAATGGCCGTCATGGCAGAAGGCGAAGCGGCACTGGAAGTACCAGCTGACAGTAAAGACTGGCATCAGCTAAGTGGGACAGACATACTGGACTTGCTATTCATCTCTCAGTGGTGCCTAGAGCCAGTTTTATTTACGGATAGAATAAAAGATATGCAACAACATGTGTTCTCGGAGTTGGTGAGAAAGTCATTTTTTTGGTTACATAGGAGCAATGAATACCGTAGTACTGGGGGCAGAGGAGTCCTCAATCCTCCTTTTTCCAAACTAGATTCTAATTTTCAAGCAGAGCCAAATTTCTCTCTCCCATGTGCTATCATGTAGAGCATCCAAACACCAGTCATTCGCTTATAAAAACTGTCTAGAATATAAGATCAACGCTTCCAAAATGCACAAAATGGTAGAGAAAGGAATAAAACAATTAATTAATTGTTCAATGGCTAACTTTGGTTTCAGATGGACATCAGTTATCTAAAATCAACATAGTTTCAACTCAAAGCTAAGAAGGTGGATATTGGAAAATAATACAAAAGTCTCTTCACCATCACACGAAACTTACTATTTTATTATGAGCACTAAAATGTCATCTTATCTTGAGATATTCTGAAAGTCAGCTAATATCCATCCAAGTCGCGTGATATCACCATTAGGACCCTATAAGGGCTATGAGTCGTTACATTGGGCAATATATTTATAGCATGACTCATGTCTCACTTTTGGCATTAATTACAAGGACTGCTTTTATAATTAAATATATTGGGATTAAAAAACCACATAGACTATTTTTAAGTTCCTGTTTGGGTTGGCTGGCTCTCCAAAGGGCCTAGCACACCTGCTATAGCACCCCTTCCTATTTCTCAAATGTCACTGGTCCTCAGCTCCTAAGCCCTTTTTTCTCAATTCTCATCCTTTTTCCAAAGTGGTCTTATCAGAAAATAGCTCTTCATTTAGTAAACATACACTGACAGCTCCCAATAACAAGAGAGGCTCCCATTCACTGAGCACTTACTATGTGCTGAGCCCTACAAGCATTAACCCAGTTAACATTTACAATAACAAATGAACCATGCTTCTTCCCAGCAAGTGCGTGCATGACCTTATCATGGATGGCTCATTCCACACATTCAAAACTGAATTTACCTTCGCCACAAATCTGCCTCTACTTTCCCATACTTTTGTTGAAAATATCACTGGCCAGAAACCTGCAAGGAACTGTGGATCTGTCTCTCTCACTGGGCTCCAACTTCCAATGAAGTTCCAAGTCCAGTGAAGTCTACTTCCTGTCCTCCATCCTCACTTCCTCCTCCTAGACAATGCTCTAGGATTTCTGCTCTGGAGTCCGGCAGAGCTGCCCACCTCATCTCCCTCTGTCTAGTCCTATTTCTCTTTACTACCACTTCTTCTTCCTAGCTATCTCCTGCATTTGAGCATCTGAAAGCTGGGATAAGAACAAGGTCTCCTTCAGCCTCATAGGTTTGCCTGAGTTAAATAAAACATAGGGCTATTTAAGTATCAAGCACATGCTAATGAAGCACACAGGTGACGTGTATTGAGACAGTTCAACAATAGGAGGTTACAGGCATGGCGGACACCACATACCCCTGGGAAAGCCCCATCTCATCAGAAAATCATAATGAAAAGCAACAGGAGAAAGGACTATTTGTAAGCAAAAGTTGTTCGGAACAAAAACATAAACATATTCAAATTAATACCACACTGAGCAGTTTAAAAGTGTGCATTTATCATTTCAGTTACTGTGGCACAGTTCACTAGCGCCTTAGGCTCAAGGTCTTTCATGACACAGCAGTCAGATAGTCCCCCGGGACTGCGGCCTCCTCTGAAGGTGCGAGGAGGCTGAGGGGCTCTCTATGCTGCGGAGCTCACTGAGGGATTCTCAGCAGACCTTGGTCCCCTACACAGAGCTGCCGCACAACATGGGAGCTGGCCACCAGGGGAAGTGATGGGGTAGGATGGAGAGACACAGATGCCAAGATGCGAACCAGTCTTAATAATCTGACCTCAGAAGTGACAGTCCATCATCTCTGTCACTAAATCCAGCCCACACTCCAGCAGAGGAGACTGAACACTCTGGGCTGACCAACACTATCAGCCAAGGAGAGATCACAGCTGTAGAGTGGTCCATGGGTCCCCCCTCCCCTCGGTGCCCCCTTCAGCCCAGTCTGCCTGTAAGCCAAGCTGTGAGCCTGTGCCTGGTCTATACACTCTGCTCCAGTTTACCTAACCCTAAAATAGACCAGAGCTAGGGTGGCCATTGGCTGGACTATTATAGGCAAGTCTGCATCAGACAACAGAAGGGGCCATCTTAAGCTTTATCATTGAGCTCTAAAATCTAAAGCAATTCAAGTTATTTTTTAAAAGAACTAAATGTCTATTGGAGGGAGGTTTTAATTATATAAGTCAATAGTTAAAATAATTATTTTATGATGTAGAGTATATGTTTCTGAGAAGCATTTTATTATAATTCAGTTTTCTGTTTCTGGCAAGTAAGCATTGTGGGCTGAATTGTGTCTCCCAAGAAACGAGATATCAAGGTCCTAACCTCTCACAATGTCACCTTGTTCTTAGGGTCTATACAGAGGCAATCGAGTTAAATGAAGTCACCAGGGTTAGTCTTAATCCAATAGATCACAGTTCTTTAAAACGGGAAATTTGGACACAAAAACAGAGACATAAAATTTGAATATACTTGGGAGAAGGTGGCCATCTACCAGCTGGGGAGCAAGACCTGGAACAGAACCTTCCTCACAGCCCACAACTCCCTGTCAGTCTCCCAGTCTCCGCACTGTGAGATAATAAATGTCTGTTGGCTAAACAAAGCAAGATGCAGACAAAGAGAGAGAAGCAGAGGGAGAGAGAAAGCAGAAACTATCTCAATAAGCACAAATTCATCTGGATGAGTTGATCGAAAGAGAAATACACAAGGTTCCTTCCGAAAACCTCACTGTGCCCAATTCATGTACACAATGGCTCCGCTCCAAGAGACTGGCAAATGCTAGGAAATGTGCAATGGAGCACGTTCCGGGAGGGAGAAGTAACCCCTCTGGCATGAGGACTGGCCTCAGGCCCCGAGCTGCATGAGGCTAGCATCCTACCTTCTGGTAGTTCTCTTTGGATTGCAGGGCCACCTGCATCTGCGCAGCACACGTCGGGTAGATGGCGGAGCGGTACTGGGTGCCGTAGTCGTTGCCCTGGCGCATACCTGCAGTGGAGACAGAAGCATCAGAGGTGAGCAGGAAGTGGTGTGGCGCCCACCCGGGCAAACGCTGAGGTGTGTCAACGTATCTCCATGTGGCTTCATGACTGACGTTTGCTTAGGCGCTTGCTTCGGTTTTATCTCCACTTTTAAAAAAATAGCATGAAATATGATCAATTTTGATTTGTGTGTTTTAGTCATGACAAAAATCTTGAACTTGGGTAAACTGATCACAGGTCTTTAATTATAATGGATGCCCCACAAATAAAAACTTTATATGCAAATGTGTGAATAATAATCTGTCCCTACATGACTTATAAAGCACCACATCCACGTTATTTCCTTGGATCATAATGAGACACTCTGTGTGGAAGGAATTATGGTTCTTCACTTGGTAGACAGGGAAATGCTGGCTGTATACCAGCAACAAAGGTCAAACACCTGGTCAAAGAAAACTGGGACCTAATGTGAGCAAGCACAATCCCCAGCCTGCCCCAGACTGACTTGGGGTCCCGCAAGGGAAGCAGCCATGGCTCACATTCAAGGCATTCCCAAAACACCCTGGACACTTCCAAGAAGAGTGACCCTACGGACACTGTCTGCAGCTCTGCCCTCCTGCACCTGTCCTTATTTTTTTCCAGTACTAGGGACTGATTGAAACCAGGCCCTTCACAATGAACTATATCCCCAGTGCTCTTTACATTTTTTATTTTGAGACAATATCATGATAAGTTACCAAGCTGCCCAGGCTGGGCTCCAACTTTTGAGCCTCCTGCCTCCATCTGCCAGACCCTGAGATTACAAGATTACAAGTGTGCCACGTCTGTCCACATCATTCTTTACTCTTGAACAAAAACTGACAAGTCCTCTGCTGCAAATATGGGAATGTTCATACAGTTACACCACCACATGGAGACAACAGTCTCACACAATGGAACCCTCGACTTTGTTTCAATGCTACTTGGGTTTTCTAACGAAACAGAAACTTTCCCACATTTAATATAATGTCCACTTTCTTACCGGCCACACTGGTCAAACACCTGTCTAGTCCGAAGAGAAGGCATGGCAAAAAGAGACACATGTACGAAACAGAAGGAGACCATCAAAGCCTTGTGTGCGCCCTTGGTTCTGGAGCGACTGGAGAACTCTCTGGCACACTTGAGAATAACAGTGTGCCCCTGGCTGGCTTTTCCTCTCAGCTTCATCTTGAGGAGACATTATGGTATCTTAAACCACAGAACTCAATGCCTGCATCCACATGCATGTGTACTGCACATTCCACAGCGGAGACTGAAATTCAGAAGTAGATTGTTCACTGAGGAAAAAGGATTTGATATTCAACAGGCTGAACATATTACAAGACTACAGACTTTCTCTTCTTGTGAAAGTTAATACACCGCATTTATGGACATTTAGCATTGCTGGACTTTTCTCATCCTTTTATCCTCCACTGGTTTGTATTATGAACCCCAAACAGCAATTCACACCTACAAGACATTCAAGATGCCTAGAACTTAGAGCTACTGCACCTCATTTCCGCTATGTCTCCCATTCACTGGCCTTATGCAAACTACTGAGCCTTTCTGAGCCTCAAAACTCATTTGTAAATCGGGAATGTTAAGGCTTCTCCTATAGGTTTGCTGTGAGGTATAAGAGAGATGGGTCCTGGAAATACTTTCATTTTTACGACTTTTACTGATCTTGGGACACTTTAAAACAACTAGTGAGAAATAAAAATAACAAAAAGCCTCACACTGGGTCCTCCAGGAATGCCTCTCTTTTTCCTTGAGAAGCCTGACTCATATCCTCTCTCAGACACAGCAAATTACCACACAGATAAATTCGAAGAGGGGCTGATACTTGTTTTATGAGGACAGTGATGTCCCGTGGAATTGTTGAATTTTAACTCTGTCACATTGCTTAGCAGAATTAACCTTCCCAGTTAAGTTTCAAAATGTTAATCTCCACCTTCATTCTCCATTTCTGTGGAAAACAAGCCCAAGGAAGGGAAGGACCCCGGTAATTCTGCCACCCTGCTTCTCCCCCAACAGGTTTCCTACACCCTCTCCCCCTAGCTCTTTAAAGTTTAGGAGATCAGGCCTGCCAGCCTTATCTTGTACCCCCTAAACACAAGCCCACTGCGTGCTACAAAACAGGCAGGATCTGCAGTGTGTGAGGAAGAAACAGCCTTAGTGCTCACGATGGGCAGGAGGTCCTCTTCTGCCCATCTCCTCTCCTGTCCCCGGTTCACCCATTTCAAGGAAAGTAGTACACATGGGCCTCGGAGACAAAGGCACAGCCTTTCTCCACCTCCCAAGGACAGTGAGGGAGACAGAGAGCACTGAGCACAGTTGAGGGTTCCTGGTGATGAGGAATCTGTGCAAGGGCTTTCAGAAAGGGGTGTGGGTGAGCTGATGTGGGCTGAGGGGTAGGGGCCCCCGCCTGCGGAGCTGTGGAGAGAGTCTTGTCTTGAAGCAGCAGTAGGCGGGAGGGGTAGGGTGTGCTTCAGGGAGCACGGAGCAAGATAATGATTAATTGTGGAGCAGTGTGGTGCCTGGGAGACTCGGGGAAGCAGCAGAAACAAAAGCAGGTGCCATGGTCAGCATCTTTATCAAAGCCCAAGGCGCTGCCTCTCAAGGAGGATGAGTGCTTCAGCTCCACACTCCGAGCCCAGACAAGAAGGCTGGTTCATGAGGAAGTACAACGTGATGCTCAATAGGACGAAAACCAGAGGAGAGACAATATCCAGGAGCTGCTGGAAGAATAAGCAGCAGCCCTGTGTCCTCGGCCCTGAAGTCGCAAAACGAACACAACAGAGGACTGTCATCAACGGACCTAATCAGCCTTTAGGACGCTGGTCCCCAGAGGGTAAAATTAACCACAGCTTCTTTCTAAAAAGGATGGGAAAATGCTGCGGGAAGATGGAATAACCCCTACAAGTCCTTCTGTTCTCCCGGCAAATACATATTGTAGAAGCTATGTGGACACCATGGTGGAGGCTCCAGAAGCATCAGGTTATAATCCTTGGTCTCAGGAAACCCCCTGGAGACAGAAAGGGACAGGGACAGCTAGAGCTCCGCGCTGAGCTTCACTGCGCCAGGCCTTCGCCAATGCCAGTGCTGTACTTCTCTATTTAGAATTGTTAAACCCTTGTGACAAAAAGGAAATTATGAATCAGAGACATGAAGTGACCCGCCTGAGGTCACACAGCAGGTAAATGGCTGTCCTGTGATTTAACTCTTGATCTATCTGACACCAAAGCCCTTTCTCTTTTCAAAATCGGTTCAGAGGATGTTCTATCAAAACAGTCAAAGGCAGGGGAACAAAGTACTCATCTGTGTGCCACATCAGACTGGGAAGGAAACATCACAGCCTCAGGCCAGACATGAGCAGGCCCGGTATATCCTGAGGCAGCAGAGAGACAGGGCTGGGTCCTGACCAGGGGCCTGGTAGAGGAGGCTGCTCAGGTGAGCTGGTGGCCACACAGGTATCATTTTTGTCTCCAAGGAGCCAGAACCCTGGGTACACAAGACCGTTTGTGGCCGCAAGTTCTCTTTCACACAGACTCAACAAGCACTTCGAAGTTCAATGTGCCTTCCCCAGGGCTTGGGGAAAACCAGGCAAATAAATCATGTGCACTGTGTGGCTGTCTCCGTGCCTCAGAGAGCAGGCCATGGGCTCGCTGTGGAGGACAAAGAGGGAGCACACTGAGAAACAAAGCCCGTGCTTACCGCTCTTCCACAGAGCTCGGAGCTGATTAATGGCAGCCGGGCTTTGGGGCGCTCTTGGCAAAAACTGAGCCCCTGGCACCCACCCACTGTTTGAGATTTCTCCATCGCCTTTTCCAAAGAAGACTTTAAAGGGACAAACCATCCTGGACTGTGCTAAGTAGTCTCCCCGAGTGGAGTCGAGAAAGCACAGGAGATCAGAGAGATGTTTAATCTATAATGAAGCAGAAAGATGGATGAGACCCCATCTGCTCAAAGGGCCTCCTAAGCTGTAGCTCATGCTTGCATACCAGGCTTCTTCTATAGACTCTGAAGAAGTGAGCAGTATACTTGAACCAGGAAATTTTCCAAGCTCAGGCTGAGTTGTGGTGTTCCCAGTAGTTACCGCCTGGTGGTGACCTGAACATGAAGGTGGGAAAGACCAAGATCGAGTGGGTCTGACGTCATTATTGCATGTCAGGGAAGTGAGAGGCGCAGTCGCATGGGCAGGACTATCTGCTAGTTGCTAATGCAGAGAAACTCCGTCTAGCATCAACTCCACCTGCTTTTCTTCCATGGACTCTTGCTAAGGAGAATGATGTGGGCCACAGGCCACTCGTGAAGCCCAGGAACACGCATGGGTTTTATATGGGGAAGTTCCAGCCCTACTTTTTACCAGCTGCAGGATCTCAGCCTAGGTAGCTACCCTGTCTGACCTTCAGTGTCTGTCTTTGGGAAGCAGGAGAATAACGTGTGCCTCACAGAGCTCCCAGGCACCTTTCGTGGGAGCTCAGTATACAGATCTCCCCTGCACCCTGCGACTTCTCACACAAAAATTTAAGGGAGGGAACTTTTCAACACACTACTTGAGGGTGACAACATTTCTCAGTCAGCAACATTAAGAAACCTACCTGGGTCTGTGAAATGTGATAGGAGTTTATTAAATACAGACCAGTAAGTCTGACCTCATCTCAGAAAATATCTAGTAAGTGTCCAGCAGATAAGAATGCAAGACGTAGGAGGCGCTTGTGGAGGGAAAACTCAGATCATCTGGCATTCATGCCCCACAGCCTCTGTCCCTGTCCATGAAGGCTTTGGTTAAATTACCTTTCAAACAACCCCAATGAGCTACAAGGGACATACAACAGAGTGTATGTACTGAATGTGGGCATTGTGACTGGTTCTGAACTGTGTACATGCTACGAAAACCTCAGCACGCTAGAGAAGGAACAGCCCCACAAGTTTCTGAGTGCTCTGCTTCCCCACCCTGTGCTTGGTCCTCCCTCCCAAGTTCCAGCAAACACTGATCTACGAGCTGCCATTATAGATTTGTTGTCCTGAAATCATATAGTGTGTCCTCAAAGGTATTTTGCCCAATGTGACAATATGTTGGTGTGTGAATCAACAAACACTCCATTCCTGTCTGTGACAAGCAGAGTGTCACCGATCGTGCACATCACAATCTCTTTTATATGCAGTGACCACTTGATGGGCATCTGAGATGCTCCTAGCTTTGGTCTATTTCAAATCAAGCTGCTACGTCAATTGATGCACAAGGCTTTCTTTTCTCCTGGATAGATACCTAAAAGGGAATGGCTGGTGGGCTTACATTTCTCTAAGAGCTGCCAAACTGTTTTCCAAAGTGCGCATGCCATGTTACCTGGTGTCAGAGGGTCTGGGCTCTCCAGCTGTTCTGTGTCCTCATGAATTTCATCCCCAGCAACCTGCACTCTCGGTCCTTCTCCTTGACTCATGGAGACGGCGGACTCTGCCCAGCTGCCTCACCTTCCTCCCTGGCCAGCAAACGTCCTCCAGGAAGTCAGATGGGGCAGCTGTGGGACTGATCTGTGTGTCTGATGCCCCAGGCCTAAGGACTACCCTTCACACCTCCTGCCAGTGCTTAGGTGACCTCAGGCGCTGGGTAAAAATTCAATCCTTCTGACCTTTTCCAGACGACAAGAAGAAGTCTTTGGGACAAGCATTCTCTAAGTATCTTCCAGCTCGAGTGTTTTACAGTTAAAACATGGGGACACAGGCTGAGAAGGTTCCCATAGGTTTGGATGTTACAGCAGAAGGCTTTGGTATTTTGTTTTTCCTATTAATCTGTTACAAAATGGTCTCTAAAATTTTGTTTCATCGAAATAACTCAGATTAAAGATATATACAAGTAGCACTTGGATGGTGATAAATACCTTTAAGTCCCTATCACTAACCAGCAAATTGCTTTTGCCCGCTTTGGGCCCATGTTTGTTATTTTGCCCACCTCTCACAGTTGTAACAAGCCCTTCCTTCCTGAAATGCCTTCCCCTTAGCTCTCAGGACACCGCCCTTCCCAGCCTCCTTCCCTACCTCTTGGTCACTCTGACTCTGTTTTCATTGCCATTTTCATCTCATCCTCACTAGCCATGTCCTGGACCCTTCCTTCCCTTCCACAAGCTCACCAGGGCCATCGATCCCTTTCTGTTGACGGTCTACACACTGAACAGTAACCTGCATCCCATCTTTCAGGACTTGCCGTGTAGTACTGCACTGCCACTGATCAGCCACATGCAGAGGCTCCACGGCCCTCGGTTCCCAACCTGACTGCACCATCTCCCTGTCCCCTCCGCTCTCATCTCTATCGATGGACTCGTCGCTCTCCTTGCAATCCCTGCTCTTAGTCTGGGAATGAAGCCTCCCGCCTCCTTCAAGCTTCCTTCCGTGCTGAAGTCAGGGTCCTGGCTCTACCTTCCCTTCCTGTAAATCTTTCACTGATGTCCTTTCCCTTTGCACAGCCTCCACGCAGAGTAGATGCAACGTTTCGGTGTGTCATGGTTAAGCCAGCGCGAAGGCCTTGTCTTTTGAAGAGCCCCAGTCCAGACACTGCCTAATAAGTGTCCTCGTTGTTTGGGGGCTGTGTGGACTGAACAAGTGAGCCAGTGGTTCCTTTTCATCCGGGCCACTCACTGCATGACCCCATCGCTGCTTCCAGAACCGCTCACGGCATATTTCACTCCTTCTCTTCCAGAAACAAAGACCAACGGCACCATTTTCAAGGTTTTCCACTCTCAGAGAAAAGCAAACTTGATGCAGAAAATGCCAGCAGTCTGAAACTCTCTCCTATAACACAGTTTCCCAAGTTGTATGGCAGACTTACAGTTTCAAAATCACTTTAAATTTTATAAAAGCCAATACACTGATATTTATTCTTCATATATTTCTCCACTAAAACAAGATGCCTTTAGAAAGTAAAGTAAAGGCAAGACAAAGTGCCTTCAAACTCCCCACAGGACTTAGACTGTAAGTATGCTCAGTTCTTTTTTTTTTTTTCTTTAAATCTTGCATTGTATTCAGTCATCTTTTGTTTTCTTTTCTTTTGAGACAGGGTCTCGCTTTGTGGTTCAGGCTGGCCCTGAGCTCAGCCTCAAACTCACATCACATCAGTCCTCTCGCCTCTGCCTCCCGAGTGCTGGGATGACAGGCGTGAGCCACCACGGCCGGCACTGTGGTATGTGGTACTGGTTGCTGCTGGGGTGAGTCTCCATGCCCAGTATTGTATGTGGTTACCGGGGATTGAACCCGGGCCCTTGCACTTGCAAGACAGGCGCCGGAACCACTGAGCCAAATTCCCTGCCCAATATGCTCAGTTCTTGACTTGTGGATCAAGGCAGCTCAGGAGACTGCACCGGAAGGTGGACCTCTGTGGGTGCCAGGCCTGGCACAAGCCCCAGCCACACTCTGCTGAGCGTGAGCTGAGAAGTCATCGGGCGGGAGAGGCAGCTAGGTCCCTGGGGGAGGCAGGAGCATGTGGACTATTTCAAAGGTAGAGGGAAAATCAATTGTTTTTGACATAAAACATGAGCTTTTGTTGCACTGTTGGGAGAAAATAAGAAAACAAAGTCCCTATTGCTTTTTAATAGTCTGAGCAGGAAAATAATAGAAGAATCAAACCTGTTTTCACAATGTCCTTTTCTGTGACTAAAGCATCATAGCATATCGCTCAGAAAATCTCCATGATACGTGGTGTCCTGCCCAGGAACTGCTTCCAGCTTAACCAAGAGCAAAAACAAGAGCGATTTAAACAAGTCTGCCTTGTATTTCTCTTTTAAGTGAAAGACTACAAAGAAGCTAATCTATGGGCAGTGCGTTAGCTCTGTGATTGCTCTGGACTCGGATTTCATCTGTCTTCCTCCTTAGCATGTGACCTTCGTTCACAATGACACACAGTGTTTGCTGGCACTGCTGCCACCACATCCCAAAGGCAGACTGGAAGAGGAAAGAAGAGGAAAAGTACAGCGACCCTATCTCCTGCTTCCTATCTTTAAACAGTCCTCTAAGAAGTCACTGTCACTTCCATCGCATTATCCAGAATCCAGTCACACAGCACAGCCCTGATCTCCCATCCTCCCAACTGTAATCAAGCTAAGACCTGGCTGGAGGCCACATCCTTGCTCAGTTTCCCCCTCCCCGTCCTAATTCCCACTTTCTTACAGCCTCTTCTTTCTCCTTCTCTTCCTCAAGTACTTGCACTAAATCTCTGCCTCCAGTTCTGCATCTAGCAGGGCAAAAACTCCAAGCTCTTCAGCAGATCTGCTCTCATTCAGGCTGCCTCACTGCCCACATCTGGCATTATACCGTTTCTCGCATTCTATCTCTTATGTTGCCTAGGTTTTTAGATAAACACATATGAGATATACCCCCTAGTGTGGTAGTAGGCAAGTTTATTTCATGACTCCTAAGTTGGGAGATCTAACTTTTTCGTGCAATGGCCCTTGGAGAAAAAGCACAGCGCCCTGTTGGTCACACTCCAATGGGACATTATGCAATTTGCTTCTCTGTGAGAGAAGCGTAGCTGAGAGTCTCCCTGGGAAAGCACACTGCATACCCCACAGTCCTCCACAGGTGGTGAGCCTGCCTCCCCGAGAGATGGCACTCATTTTACCCATGTGACCCTTCCTGGAACACCTGGCCTTTATCTCAGGTGCTTAGAGAAGCCCTATGAATATGGATCAATTTCGCTTTATCTAACTGAAAACTTAATTCCATCAACTGTAACTGACAGCTCATTTTAAATTTAAAACACTGAATAAATGAATGGACAATCTTTGAAAGGAAGGAAGCAGAGGGAGGGAGGTGATCTGTCGGTCATCAAAGTAGCTAATGATTCAGCTCATCAAAATCGCTGCTTGAGAGCTGGGGATTTAGCTCAGTGGTTCCGGCGCCTGTCTTGTAAGCGCAAGGACCGGGGTTCGATCCCTGGTTAACCACATACCATACTGGTCATCAGCAACCAGTACTACATAGCACAGTGCCGGGCGTGGTGGCTCACGCCTGTAATCCCAGCACTCGGGAGGCAGAGGCAGGAGGATTGCTGTGCTGTGAGTTTGAGGCTGAGCTTAGGGGCAGTCTGAACTACAAAGCGAGACCCTGTCTCAAAAAACCTAAATAAAAAAAAGAAAAACAAAATCGCTGCTTGACCTAGTGCCCTCACGACAGTCCGAGCTTTGCTTATGTTAGTCATCCAACTCACCAAATGCTTGGAGTAGCATTATTTCCCCGGTGAGATTCACTCGGAGAGAAGCTGAACACCTGTGTAAGGCCAGTGCTGCATCTTCTGCAGCCATCTAACGCCACGGCCCTGCTCTTGGCTACTATTATTCCAATTTGCAAATAATATATAATTTAAGTAAAAAATAAAGTGGAATGTAGAGAGCTATTAGAGAGACGTGGCTGTCTCCTGAAAGGAAGTACCTCAGGTCGCGGACTGTCATTTTCACAATATTCTTTCTCTTTTATCATGTAATGCATCTCAAGAAAGATATAGGAATATTGTTAGTAACAGAGGTCCCAAGTGCTCATTCTGCAAAAGGTTTTGATTTTCAGTAGTGAGCACACATGACTTCTATCATCATAAATAAATTATTCTGAAAAAAGTGATGATTTCTTCTTAAGAGCTTAAAATTTTCTTGATATGGATCTCTCTTTCTCTGTGTGTGTGTGTGTGTGTGTGTGTGTGTGTGTAAAGGGAAATTCTATTTTTTGCTAGTAAAAGGAAATATTTTAAAATCATTGTATGTTCCTTAAAATGTCTCCTGGAACTCCATGTCCCTTTATGCTCCAAACTCAAATAACAAAAGCACAAGATATTTTTCAAAATATTGAAAGTTCTATGGCACCATTTCCAATCCAAGTCTTAAAAGTTTTACAGCAGTGACTCAGCCAAACTACCTCACTACAGAGTATAGGATGTCAATGAGATTTACAAGATGCCTCCGGACTGGGACCAAGCATCCATGCAGATACATATCCTCACTGCAGCCTCCTGTGCTGTCCATATCATTGTCAGACACAGCAGCCAACACATTAGCCCTAGGGTTTGTAAATCTAACACAGAAAAGTCAGGAAAACATAAATGTAGCAACGTACATGAACCATAAACATAAACCAAACACTTTCCCCTAGATCCAAAGTCACAGTGATATCATCATCCATTTGAAGTTTTATCCTTTGTCCTTTAGTTTTTCTCTTAAATCTATTTGAAATTGATTTTTGTGTATGGTATGTGATAAAAATCCACTTCCCTGTTTTCCCACAAGAAAATCATCATTATTGATTTAAAAATCCTTCTTCCTCAGTACTTTGAAATGTCATGTACACTGTGTGTCACCCCCAGGTATGCAGGGGTCTGCTGCTGGAGTCTGTCCCTACATCAGATTCACACTGTCCTCGCAGCTGTAGCTTTAGAGTGAAATGTGATACCTGGAAGAATAAGCCATCCTGTCTTCTGCTGCTGCCATTTTTGCACATTTGTATTTTGTATACACACTGGAATCGGCTTTTCAAATCCATAAAAAGAAAAAAGAACAATAACAAAACTGTTGGGATTTCTTCCGGTTTTGCAGTGGGTTTACAAAACAGCGTGGGGGACTGACACATTCACAAACCATGATGAGAGCCACCACGGGATCCGCTCACTGATCAGCCACTAAGCTAATGCCGAGCTCCAGAGATACTCTGGTAGTTGCCCCACTTCAAGATACCAATTTCGGGTAAATGCTAAAACTTCCAGGGTGGAAATGAACAGCAGTCTACTTCGTGTTCACGTAAAGCCCAGCTGGTAAAAAGGAGCCAGTAATGCTTTTCTGGAGGAAGCTTAAGAAACTTCCTGTGCCGCTTCAAAGGTTTCTTTCCTTTACCACTCGCATCCAGGGATCAGGGTTCGGGGGAGGGTTTGTTTGGTCCGGAAGCAGCATACGCCGTTTCTGCTTCCATCCAGTGGCCAGAATCCAGTCACACGAACACTAAGAGGGAGGACAGGGAAAAGTGAACACTTTCAGCCAGTGAGAATTTCCTCCTTCACTGGACTCTCTGGATGCCCAGTCCAATGCAGACTAGAAGCTGTAACAGTATTGCTGTGGTTTCTCCATGATTCCCAGCTAAGTGCAATGCTTCTAGTAGGTGTTTGCGTCTTTTCTCTGTCAGAATGAGACAGTAATTTTATATGATTTTTACCATTTATGGATACCCTCTCTGTGTCTATCTTGAGAATCATATTGGTTATTTTCCATCTGCTAATGCAGTTAATTACATGAGTGAGGTCTAGCAACTTGACTGAGGAAAAATTGGAAAGGCACAAATTGTGCAAGTCATACCTTCCCTTCCTGTAAAAACGCCAGCAACACTCATTTTCTGAGACTTCTGCAACACAGCTGCCCCCTTCCTCTGCTTACCTGTCTGAGTTCCTGGCTTTCTTTCTGTTTTCACCGGATGATTCCTCAGAATTATATCAGTTCTCTAGGTGATGCTTTTAATATTTTAAAAATGTTTTAGCCAACATTTGGAATACCATTTAATGAGCGAGTTGACCCAAAGGACTTCGCCTGCCATTACTAGAGCCTGGAAATTCAAGTTCCTGCCATCGTTATCAGCTCTGATATTTTACTTATCTAAATTGGGACTTTTTAATGTGTAGTACAGTAATTCTTCTAACTTCATTTTTTTATTGCTGAAATGCAATTTATCCAAGTTCTAAATGATCTCACTAATCTAAATATGTGAAATTCTTCCTGGCTGAAAGTTTTCAAGAGCTTGATTATTTGAATGTCTTTATCTTGCTAATCCTTAATGGGATTTCTAAAACTGTAATGAACACCATAGGAGTTCATGGACATTGGATAATGTGCGCTGTTTCCAGTCACAGTGGGCCATGCTTCCTGCTCTCTGCTATCACTGCTCAACAGTGCAGGGTCATGTGTCTACAAAGGATTGGACCCAAGACATAACTGAGTTCAAGTACCAACTCGGTTATGTAATGTACATAATTTGGCTCATGCAAAATCATTTCATCTCTCTGGCTACTTTGTTCATCTGTAAAATGGGCCTAAAATCTTCAGCTTCCTGTTAGAATCAAATGGGATCATGCCTAGATAAGGACCTAACCACTTTACCCAGCTCAAAATTACACCCAGCAAGAACCCTTCATTCAGTTTGGAAGCACCAACCCTGTACAGCATTGGAAAGGCACAGGAAAAGAGTCAAATGTAAGCTCTACAATGTTATGTGAGACAGGGATTTGAAAGTACAGACAGAGATAGCATGTACATGTACAATAATATTATGCATGGAACAGTGTGAGTGAAAGAACAATTAATAAAGAAAATATCAGTTAAATTCTTTGTTTCATTTTTCTCTGTCTCTGAAATTCTTAAAAGAATGCAGTCCCTTTCAGAACTCATAATGCTGGGTTGGGGCCATTTTGCATTTTATATGTGTGCAGCTGTTCCTCCACTATAAGTATGCACATCTGCTCATTAGCAATACAATATAATTCCCACTGTCTAATTATTTGCAGATGATAGATTCCTTGTACATGGTCTAAAAAAGGAAAGTCCTTCAAAAATGGTGACTTTTTTTTAAACTAACTTAAAAGGGTCAGCACAATGAAGTTCAGATATTAATCTGGCAAGTTCAAATATACCAGCACCAGTACTCAATCGCCCATTCGTGGGAAATAGAAGGAAAACAGGATCTTTCTCCTTCCAATTAATGTCTTCTAGCACACAGCATGGGTGGGGGAGGGCTGTCTACTCCACCATTTACCATGCACCTGGATAGAGAGAGTGACGCAAACCTGCCGAAGACGGAAGGGCTGACTCTATCTTGACTCTCTGGGGACCTTCTGAGAGCGAGTCACTGGGGCAATGCTTCATGCACAGTACGTGTGTGAGGGGGACATGTAAGGTTCAAGGGCACCGACTAGAAGACAACCTTTGGAGGATCTCTAGCTTCAGGCACAGGCTGAGGGGCCTCAGATAATCCCCACACTTGGCCCTGAGGGCTAAAACAGCCTAACAGGGCATGTGGCCCTGGGGCCTCACGAAGCCTAACAGTTTGGCTTCCCAAGGACCCCTGAAAGTGCCCCCAGGAGAGGAGACGGGGTGAGAAGACAGGACAAGGAACAAGAGGCCCTCAAAGGTTATTGGAGTAGAGACTGGGAAAGAAGAAAGAAAAGAGGAGAGATGCTAGGACTCGGCAAGGAACAAGACGAATGGGTGCTGGGAAAGCAGCTCTTCCGTGGGGAGCAGGAATCTGACTCATGTCACACTGCACTCCGCCTCTGAGGGCTCTGCATCCTCAGGTCGGCCACCATGCATAGAAACCACTTGGGACAAAGTGGGTCACACTGAGCACATACAGAGTTTCTTCCGTATTACTTCCTAAACAATACAGTATGTCGAGTATTTCCATAGCACTTACATGGTATTGGTATCGTGTCCAGAAATAGCTGACAGGATTTGGGCAGATGTGCACAGGTTGTATGCAAATGCTTTTCTGTTCTAAGTTACATGAGCATCCAAGCATTTTGCTCGCCATGTGGGATCCAGAACCGATCCCACAGGATACCAAGGAAGGAACACATGCACTAAGTACTTAGTCGATGCTCAGTGTAGCCTGAATTCACTCCTGGCACACATTGTGGGATGGGAATTCTTTTATAGATGCAGAAACTGAGATCCATTTACTCCTCAATGAGAAAATACTTCCTGGGAAGTGTATCTTCCAGAGGAGGAGATAGAACAAACAAAAACCAGCTCAACAGATCAGTAACTGCTCGTGCTGAGCATCAGGACAGAGAGAGCAAAGCTAGGGAGCCGGGTGGGTGAGGCCAGGAGCACAGCTTTCACCCTCTCCGAGGATGGGATATCCTGAGCAGAGGCCGAGAGGACAAGAAGGATCTGCCCCATCATGAGCTTGGGCAGACAGGGTGGCAGGTCAAGGCCTCAAGCAAGGAGGACCTGTGTCTTGTAGCAATGGAACAAACTGACAGTGACCAGGGATCAGGGAGAATCCCAGGCCAGTAGGAAAAAGCTGCAAAGCACGCCAAAGAAAATGGGCACCCAGTGAAGAGCTCTAGCAGGAATGGGTATGTTCCATGAGATTTTTGCTTCATTTTGTTTTATTTCTTTCTTATTTATTGGCACAGTATCAGAGATTGAACCTAGGACTTTTGCACTGAGATACAACCCTAGCTCAATTTAATTTTTTAAAATTTTTTGAGACAAAATCTTCTAGGCTGGGTTCAAATTTGTGACCTGCCTTAGTTTCCAAGAATGCCAGGATTATATTCCACCATGCCGGACTCCTGGTGTGTCTTTAATGGTCCATGTGGACAATGCACTGCGAAGAGACAGGACAGGACAGTCAAGAGGCTACTGGAGGCACCAGTGGTCAGAGACTAGAGAAGGAGACATGGTCACTCATCTGGTGCACATGGTTCTCTGAATCAAAGCCATAGTTTCATCAGCTCACATCGTATCATAGGATTGATTAAAGGTGTTTGAATCAGAGGAATATTGTAATTCAGCTTGTCAGGGGAGTGACTGAG
The DNA here is from genome assembly GCA_004026965.1 of Petromus typicus. Classification (NCBI taxonomy): domain Eukaryota; kingdom Metazoa; phylum Chordata; class Mammalia; order Rodentia; family Petromuridae; genus Petromus; species Petromus typicus. The sequence continues at coordinate 49,487 of PVIR01004582.1, forward strand.
AGTCTTTCAGCAGTTTATAGACAAGGCTGGGTTAGCTAGAATCCAGGTTGATGTATTACATGAGGTACGGTTAAAATACATTATAAATGTTTAAACTTTTAATATCTTATTACAATAAAAGACACATTGCCATGAATCCACCTCAAAATATTTCCCCTCACTTTCAATACCCTTACCCCACTGTTCTTCCTGCTTTCTGAAGTAGTTCCAGAAATTTTCTTTTATATGAGAAAGTGTTATGAGGCATAGTCAAAAGGACTATGAATACTGCTAGGGAGTGTGATCCACTGAAGAGGCAGGATCATAAAAATATTATGCGGGGTTGTGTTACTCACCAAATCTGACACTGTGTGACTTCTGACTCTTCTCCAAAGTCAAAATGGCCATAAAAGTAAATGTTTTTGAATCAAGGCAGCCACGACAGAACAACCAGACATTCATGAGAGAGGGTGTATAGAACTGCTTCAGGAAGTGGCACAAATCATGGGATAATTGCATCTGAAACAAGGGGGAGTATTTCGGGGGGGATTAATGGTGATATGTGTTTTTATTGTAATGATTTCTGAAAATTTAAACATACACTGTTTTTCAATAAGACCTCAAAGAAAAGAAGAAAAATGGGTCTAAAATGAACCACATTAACAGCAGTTTAATCAAGTTCTTGGCCATCAGGGATGGTGACTAGATCCTTCTCTTTGGTAGCACCCCCGTCCCTGCAGCCCAAGATGGCTCACCACTCAGCCACACACCAAGAGTGGGGGGCACGGGAGGAAGTGAGCACCTACCTAGAAGTGCACGGAACCCAGAAGCTGCACCGCATTTGTGCTCACAAATGCCACAGTGACTAGCATTGTGACATATGACACGTTTAGTTCTAAGGAGCCTGGGAACCTGAGTCTTTATTAGAACTACATTCCCAGCTAAAATGTCAAAAAGAGCCAAGTGGGGACATGAACATCGGGTCTAATAGCAATCTCAGGCAGAGGCCTTGTAGGCCAGAGTTTCTGGAAAGGTGCCTTGGACCTTTCCTAGCCCTAGTCCACTGGGAAGGCTCATGACTACAAGAGATCTACAGATCCCACCATAACAGGGATGCCCAGAGGCTGGAAAGTACATTATGTGCAGAGGTTCTCATTTTCCAGAGTTATATGCGATCTGGTGGTTAATCAGGTAGACTTTCAATTTGAAGAAGAGTTCACTCATGCTACCATTTGCTTTAAAAAGGATACTGTATTATAAAGCTTTCCTGTTGTGGAGACAAAATACCCAATATCCACAGCTTAAAGGAGGAGCAGTTCATTGGCTCACAGTTTCCAGTGGGTTCAGTTCAAATTTGGCTGCTTGGAGGCAGGAAGGGCAGGGCCTGGTGGAGGACAGATGCGCAAGTCATGGCAGCCAGGAAGCAAAGAAGAATACAAGGGACAAGAGTACACCCTTCCAGGGCCCCTGGTAACCAGCTTTCTCTGACCAGGACCAACCTTCTCACAGTTACAAACTTGTTAGTGGATGAATCCAGTGATGAGTACAGCAGCCTCCATAGTCCAATCACCTCCCAAACACATAAGACTTTTGGGGGACATTTTATACGTAAATTATAGCAGATATTACCATAAGGAGATCCAAAGTCCATCTATATGTTTATCCTTTACAGAGGTCATCTTATATACTACAAAGGAGAAAAAAAGACTTGAGCTTCAGCTGAGAGGGATCTGAATACTACCTCCAATGCCAAACAAGACTGTGAGTCCTTTGGAATCTCAGTTCTTCCCTTATGTTAAATGGAGACACTGATACCTAGTTCAAAGGGTTATGGGTAGCATCACATTAAATGAAAACAGGAATACAAAACACCCACCACTAAGACTGGCTCAGAAAAGGTACATAATAAATATCACTCTTCTTGGCCTCAGGATCAGGGAGGGCAGAAATGGCTGGTAACTGAGAAGTCAGATCTACAGGGTGAAGCCAGACAAGGCTGAAGTCTCTACCTGTGTGCTGTGGCTGAGTTCTGAATTCTACACAGGAACAAGAGGGCTGGCCCGTCCGTCACCCAGGCACGGAGCCTGCCAGTGAGAAGGACACACGGCAAGAATGAGAGGCTGGATTAGACCCACACCTTTTGATTCCTGTGTCAGCAACGAGGTTCAAGAGCTCTGACAGGGACCCATCAGCCTTGCTGTCATCAACAATGCCATGGAATCACGGCATACACACTGCTAAAATCTTTCTAACTAACATGAGGGACAAAGGCATCTGTGAGATTCACGGATTCAGAGAGAAATCAGGGACAACATGGATATTGGAAAAAAAATTTAAAATCTGATTGATGTAGATTGTTGTGTCAAGCAAGACATAATACCACCTGGCACATGCATGGTACCTTCCCACTGTTTTATTTAAGTCTTATGATTGCCTATGAAATAGGGATATAGATATCATAGTATTATCTCTTTTTGCTAAATGAGAACACAAATCTCCTAAACTTCAGGCTCTGCCATGTTGCCTGGGGACCACGAGAATCTGGGGCCACGTAGTCAGGAAGGGACATGCTCTAGTCAGCTATCAGAAGGGCAGAGAACTCTATCTGTCCCAGGAGTGAGACGAAAAAACTAGGACAAGAACAGTGGCATTTAAATGTTACAGCAAACACCAAGGATCTATGGGAACTGGTAAATGAAGGTGAAGTTCTACTGCATTTACTAGCCAAATGTCTGACCATGGGAGGGTAGATCTGCTCCGTCACCTCACGCTGACCCCCGAGCAGCATTCTGCTCAGACTCACAGGGGCTGCGGGCAACAGGTCTCTGGCTCCAGTGCATTCCCCATTCTCTCTTACCAAGGAGTTCTAGCCAGGACTTTGTCCTGCTTCATAAGACAGATACCAGGAGAGCTGCTGCAGTGCCAGGACAGCAGTGAGACCCTCTAGGATATCGGTTCGGTCTGATGTAACTGAAAGGTGACTTCAAGCTTTAATCTCTCCTGTTCCTACTAGTGTCAGACCCTTGACATTAGCAAGAATCCCACACTGGCAAATATCATTCTGGGGCATCGCTTCTCCCACAAAATGCAATAATTTATAACTGAAAATCATAAGTGGTCACTCAGATCCTTAATGACTTTATCAATAAGGCACTAATGTCTTCCATCATGCTAATGAAAATACCTTCTCTTGAGTCATATCTCTGTGGGGAGCCACATGTTTCGGGCGCGTACCTTTGAAGTAGGCATCTTATTCATATCAAAGGTCAAGGCCATCTCAAATTTTATTCAAGTTTTGTTTTTTTTCCAATAATCATTGCCAGGACAGTCAAGAGTATTCCTCAGGTGGTTTTAGAAATTGTTTGCCCTCATTTCTAGAAAGAAACTCGAGAGGCTATTGCTTCATAGATCAGAGTCACCCAAACCCAGTCTCTTGCTCTCTTCGAAATACCTTTTAAATAAGTATGGGCAGTTGTACAAATCTTTACTGCCTTATCTGCTCTGCTGGTGGCTGTAAGACCACTTCTCACTGGCTCATGTGACAAGAGTTGGCCGGGTTCATTCGCAGCCCGGCTCCCTCTTGTTATCTGCCCATCCTTCAGGGGGTGTGCTTCAAATTTTGACTTTGGAAAAGTGACATGTGACTATACACTTTGGACTTTCAGGATTCCCTGAGAATATCAAATCCACTGATAACAGAGTTCTTCTGAATTTATGTTTTTGCTTTAGCATTCCATTGCTAACCCATTTCTTCTAATGATTTCCTGTTAATATCTTCATCATCAGCCTTAATTGCATTTATCTGTATGTTCATTTGATTTCTCTGTACTCAATTGTGAATGTTGTGTCTTTAGAAATACATCTTCCCTGTGCATTATGAAGATAGTCCTGCATATTCTAGACCACTTGGTGATTCAGCACACCCAGAAGAGTGCCTGGCAGACAGAGGAGACACAACATAAAGTCATTAATGAAGACATCAATTTCTTCTTTCCTCTAGGATATTTTTAGTTTCCTTTATTAGTAGTATATATTTGCCATACATAATAACTGCATTCATCTTGGGAAACTGGTACATAAACATAGCATATCTCAATCATTTCACTTCTCCTTCTCCTTCCTATCTTCCCATTTCCTGCCATCGTCAGATCCCCTTCACATCTCCACAGCATCCGCCTTCAAGACGTCTTTCATGGCAGTTCAGAGATATCAAGAATGGGCCTTATATGGAAGAGGTTTTCAAGCAATATATCCAAAATCCTAAACTCCAGTTCTTAATTCTAAACTATGAAGGAAACTCTAATAAACCACCAACAGGTCTTTTTAATGTCTCCTTCTCCACATGTGAATCAGTGGTAAGACTATTATCTAAACAGTTCAGACTTTGGATTTACACATCAAAATTAATCCTGTTAACTAAGTCACTGATGTGTGGAGCACAGTGAATAAGCTGAATGAGTTCAGGTTTTTGTTGGTGAAATAACAGAAACTGAACAGCTTAACTAAAAGGAAACTGAGGGGTCCATGGCAGCACACAGTCCAGAGAACTGTAAGCAGAGCTCACAGAGCTGAAGATGGGGCTGCAGGGAAGAGAGGTCCCAGGGCTCTGGGGGCCTCTAGGCACACGCTTCCTCCTGTCTCTCTTCTCTCGGCCTCTTCTCACCTGCTTTGCTTCTCTGTAGACAGAATCTTCCCACACACAGAACACCTCCACTCTGGCATCTCTCAGCAAAGGGAGAACATCTTTTCCTTTCAAACAACAGTGCAAGAAGGACACTCATTGGTCCTGCATGGGTCACATGCCCACTCCTTCAGTCAAATACTGGGGAAAGTAGGGCAATATTCTGTGATTGGCAAGGCTTACCTCATGGATATACCCTCTGGCCCAGTAAAATACAGCCTGACTCTAGAAGGGCCACGGGGAAACTTGTAAGACAATAAAAGATCATTACCATGCCTTATAACATTGAGCTACTCCAAAAGTAACTCTGATGAGAGTGTAGAAAGCGCTGAAGGAGGAGCTTTAGTCTGTGACGTGTTCTAGTTGGCCTCTCAAGTCCCTTCTGGCTGACAAGTCTATGAATGACCCTCACACTTCTTCGAAAAGAAAAACAGATGAAACGGTTACATTACTGGCTAGTGTGAAGGGCTCAGCTGTGATCCCCTCAATCCACACACGGAATTCCTAGGCCCAGCAGTATAGAACGTGTCTTATTTGTAGATTGATGTTGTTAAGACAGTAATTCAGGTAAAACAAAGTCATTACAGTGGCATGTTCTGAATGGTATCTTATAAGAAAATAAGAGACTCACACAGAGGAAGCACAACAGGGGACTCAGGAAGCCAAGGAGAGAGGCCTCAGGAGAAATACATCCTGCTGGCACCACCCTGACCTTGACTTCAAGCCTCCAAAACTACGAAGAGATGAGTATCTATTGCTGAAGCCATTATGTCTGAGGCACTCTGTGGTGGTGGCCCTAGAACAGTACCCAGGCAGCAGACCACAAACTTCAAAGAGGGGTGAGGACTGAGGCACAGTTGAGACAAATATAGTATGTAAGGTGGGGGAGCACGAGAGCTTCTTTAAGATTCTGTTTACAGTACAACTCCCAAAGGTACAGGGCCCAGCAACCTGTTAACTGGTGTATGCTGATGAAGAGATGATCCAAAGGTGAGAGGTTACTAGGTGAGGACTGAGAAGTCAATGGGAGATACGCTCTTATCTAAAATTCTGCTAGGACAAGCCCTTGGAAGGCTCTACCAGGCTGGCCAGGGCACAGACACAGACTGGGGCTATGGGGATCCTGTTGCCTCCATGGTTGCAGACTGGCTGGGGCGGGGCTCACAATATGGTCGCTACTGACAGTTTTGGACTAGCATGAGCTCCTGGCTGCCACTCCTTGAGATGAGACGCACCAGTCAGTCTCCTGTCCAAGCCCTCAGACCTGCCTTGTTCACGTGCTATGTCCAGTGGTCCAGACTGAGCTGACACCTGTACCCTGTGGTCACAGTGCTCTGGCCCCTGCAGTCCTTTACCTACTCTTCCACCAGGGAACCCACTGCCATGCCAAACCAAATATCATGGTATTGCCTCCCTGGCCTTCCTCTAGCCTGGACCTCTGGTCATCAGCCACCCTAGCAGATCTGCCTCACCCCCGAGCAATCACTCTGCTGTGCTTGTCTGCAAATTGCCCTGGTCTAATTTCTCCCCAACCTGTACCCCTGGGGCCACATTAAGAAAACATCACAAGCACAATACACATTTGGAAAAAACATGTCTATTCCTCAAGAAACAATCAGCATGGAACAGCCACAAAAGAAAAAGCCTGGGAGCCAAAGAAAAGGGTTCTGTTAGGAGACTGTTCAGGAAGAGGTCAGTGCACACCTATTACACAGGACTTCCCAAGTCACAGGGCTCATAACAGATCACCCTACCGGCAAAACAGCACTTGTAGGGTGCTGGGACAATACCCGGGAACTGCCTTATTGTTGAATATTCCAATGATGTTTGCTGACATGAGATTACTTGCTTGTGTGTGCATTCAAATAAAATTTCTGTCCACTTTTGTGTACAGTCCAAATATATTAATATTTCCACACATAACAAATTCCAAGGAAGACAAACAAAATATTTAAATAACCCAATCATTGTGCACCTACAGAATACTGTCTTTTACCTTTGTATTCTTCTTTTTAAAAACACCCAGACATTAAAAAAAAAAAAAAACCTGATAACGTCAAAAGATGAAAAAGGGTAAACTTGAGGAAATAAAGGAACCATAAATCAGGAAAACTTTGGAGCTGCTAGAAAGACACTTTAATTTTGTAGACAAAAGACTGCATTAAGGAGGAATAATGCAATAATCAAAGGTGAACGGATCTCCATTGTCTGGCGGCTTTCTCTGTGGGAATTTTCCCACCCCTGACAGCTGTAAGGGGGGAGGGGCACTGGATGTGGCTGCGCCTTTATTCTCTCGCCCCTTTTTCTCCCCAGCCCCTCCTCTTCTCCGTCAATAAATGTCTGCAATCATATTCTCGAGCTCCTGTGTGATTTCAAGGTTCATCTCTTCCATGCAGCTCAAACACTAATTATCCCAGCTGTAATTAGTAAGATAATTAAATACTGGCTCCCTCATCACTCTACCTTGGGTCGGGTCGTGATTCTCCCAGAAGACCTTGAGCAGCTCCTCAAAGCTGATGCGCTCTGGCTGGTACACAACCCTGACGACTTCTGCGTGGCCGGTTTTTCCTTGAAAGAAACAGAGTGAACAACTAAAATGTACTGACAGCATCAGTTTATTACAAGCTATTCATTCTTAAAAAAAAAAGATCAACAGATGAAAGCCGAAACTGTCCCCTCCAAGGGAGGCAGAGCACCCCTGGACTGGCGCTAACACGCTTATACTCAGTCTCTGTATCGGGATCTTTTTGAAAAAGTTTCCCTCCAGTCGGCTTCTTGGGAGGCTGACTTCTTCACTGTGTATTGGTATATTTTTAAGGGCAGGGAATCATACTTGGACCTTCATTTTTCTAACCTCACTAATGAAACCTTACAGACCCAACCGGACAGAGCACTTGAGAATGACAGCTCTGTAAAGGCGTACAAGCCTGGTGATTTTTCCTATCCCTCAACACTCCACCAAGTAAGCACAGCTACACCACGGAGCAGGGTGGGGCCTGACTGTGAAGCCTTTCAAGGCAGCACAGACTAGTTCCCATGAGATAAATTAGTTAGTGAGAGACACACTTGCTGCGCTGTTAACACTGAGGCAAGGGTTAGATTCAAATACCCGGCGGGGTGGTAAGCGTTTTCTCAGCCTAATTCCTCTCTGTGGTAAATAACTGCAGCAAACGTCTATGCAGAATCCACATACACAGGCTTCTTCTTGGAGGGCATCCTGAAGGCTCCCCTATTCAGGGCAGTGGGAATTTGCAGTACCATTTGCAACTGTAGAATTCAAGTCTGGGAATTTAGGAAATAATAGGTTCCTTTTTCCTAACATCATCTCTATATTTAACTTTGCTTTTTATCTCCTTTTTGGTCACCCATGCTTAGTAAAGAGTTTTCCCTTGGCTACTAGGACATCCTATCTGGTAGAAAGGAGGCTGGCCACTCTGGATTTTTAGGATGGGGACAGTTATCCTTGGCAATCTTTATGTGTGCACTGGCCATGCCAGAAGGTCCATGTGAACTAGAGGGTGAAGTTAGACGCTTTGCTGTTAGTTCAGCTGGAGACCGGAGCTACGTTAGAAACTCTGGACACCAGAGCTGAGGCAAGGTTCTCTGGTGGGCACTCCTCCCAGGCACCGTCCACGGTGGACACCAGGACGGTCACAGGCCCTGGCTCCGTCGGAGAGTATGTGGAACTGTTTTCTGCCTCCCTAACAGATTGTGAGCTGCGCTGTTCCCCTGTAACGGATGACAGCCACAAGTGTTCCAGCTTTCGGTGAGTTCTGATCCAGCAAATGATCAAGGAGGAGTACAGTCTGGGGAGACCCTGAACTCCTCAAAACTGTCTGCTGTTATATACAGAAGTAGAGATCCCCTTTTCACAAACCAGAAAGCTGAGACACATATGTTAGATTCACCTAAGGTCACATGGCTGGTGAATTTCCATGACATAATCTGAGAGCCCCCTCTGACTCCTGCTCAATACATTAGAGTCAGAGTATGGTGGGTAGGGTGGAGTGTCACTTGCTGGGCTTCAGGATCTGCAGAGGTGGCTAGGAGAACACACTTCTGTGGAGAACACAATTCTGTGTGCCGAGGCCTGAGCTTGGCTCTAAGTCTGGTCCCTGGTTCATACCCCTTGACATTGTTCCCTAGCTCTGTTTCATCCCCACTAACTGAGCAGCTTTGGTTCCACCCTCCACAATGCTTCTCCCTTGGAGCCACGCCCTCACAGAGGAACCTGTGAGCCCATTAGACCTCTCCTCCCTCAAACATGTGCTCCAGCAACGGAAGAGCTGACTGATACAAGAAGCAAGGTGAAGAGCAGGAACGTGAGTCCAGAAAGGAAAGGTATCTATTCATTACATTTAATCTTCTTAATATACAAATTTCTTTCAGATTGTAGAAGCAATATTAATAAGTAATGTAAAGCTTGGAAAACATGGGGGATGCATAAAAAGAAAAAAAGAAAATCACCCATATTCCTGCCACATAAGACTATAAATAGTTTTGTGTACCTCTTTCTGGATGAATATTAGATGAATATGCTCACACACTCACACAATCACTCACACACTTGTACATAATTTATTTTTGTTTCTTTTTTGGGGGTCCTGGGGATCGAACTCAGGGCCTTATGCTTGCCAGGTAGGGTCTATGCCACTGAGCTACCTCCCCGGTCCTATGTATACAATCTGTTCAATATAATACAGCAAGCTTTCCTTATCCATCAGCATATTATGAGTGGAGTACTTCTTCATGTCACTGAAATTTTTAGAAAACACCATTTAGGTTGACGACATAACACTCTGTCAGATGGTTGTCCGATTACTTATTCAATCATTCCCTGTCATTGGACATTTAGACTGAATCCTATTTTTAGTCCTAAATGTAAATATTTTTCTACACTTCTGAGGCTGCCTCAAGCCATTGTTGCATAAGTAGAATTTCAAAATCAACATTTATAAACATTTTTAAATTTCCTGATGGCTAGTGCCAGACTGCTTCTTAGTAAAGTTGACCGCATTTCTTCCCCTCTGGTAGTATGTGGGGGAGGCTTGTCCAACCCACCACGGAGTCTTTATCTTTAACAATTGGTAGCTGGACAATGACATTCTCGTTTTGTTTAGGATTAATTATCAGTGAGGTAAAAAATAAATTTTAAGTTTATTAGTAAACTTACTTTCTGCTTTGCTGTGATTTTTGTTATGTTCTTTTATATGAGTTATGAATTAGTTATATTAATTTTTTATTAGTTGGTCAGTCCATATGATTTCAATTCAGACAGTAGTCATTTACATTAGCATTTAAGCAGATTTTATGCTAACATATGAAAAGAATGATAGTAGAAAGCTCAGGAAGAAGATACAGCAGAAATAATAATCATATTATGTAAAACCATTCTGATCTGCCTTAAAGTATTATTTGGTCATTTGAAATGTCTAAAGGAATGATTCAACTACATAAGCATTAAGACTTCCTGAATATTAAAAAGGTTCATGATATGTTATGACACATATATTTAATATGAAAAACACTAAAATCACACTATAAATACAGAAAGATGTAAACAGACTATTTACTTAGATGAAAAAATAAATGTAAATCAAGAGACAAAATGCAATAAAGTCAAAGAATTTCCTATTAAAATATTAATATACCATCTCTTATTTATTACATTTTATAAAACAGCTTAGAAGGATGTGGTGTCATTGAAGACAGAATAAAATTGGCGCCTCACTTGGCCTGAGACAGGATAAGTCACTAAGTGCTCTCTGAGAGCCCACAGCACACGTGGTCAGAGCCAGGAAGAGGCCCATTCTCCTGGATGAAGCAATGAAGCAAATCTGTCCCAAGTTACAACCCCTCAAAGTGGAAAAGGTAAATAAATGCCAAAATGTCCATGCTGTCACTATTATGATAACTCTGTAAGAAATTCCAAAGTCCTACAGAGAAGAAATAAAAGCTGGGACAGCCCATGACGAAACATCATGTGTAACCATTAAAACATCAGATCCTCGCCACAGAAAGAGTGGTCACTGCTGACTGAAATCTGGTGAGGGGCAAGCCTGTCATCTATTTAATGCTCACAGCAATTTTTCCTGATTTTTTCTATCATGATAAAAATTATATATACAAAATTTGCTATGTAAAATCTTAACAGTTTTTAAGTATGCAGTTCAATGGTGTTAAACACATTAATTTTTGTGCAACTATCACATCATCTATTTCCTGAATTCTTTACTTTGCAAAAATGAAAGTCTGTACCCATCAACCACCAACTCCCCAGCCTCTCTGTTCCCCACCCCTGACAACCCCCATTCTACTTCATGTCCCTGTGAGTGGCTCTACTCTAGGGCCTTTTATGAGTGGAACATGTCCTCTTGTGACTGGCTTACTTAACGCGGTGTAATGTCCTAATGGTTCATCCACATTGGAATCTGTGGCAGAGTTTTGTTCCTTTCCAAGGCTGAAGTGTACGTGTGAGAGAAGGATGTGTGTGTAACACATTCCGTTTGCTCATTCACCCATCAGTGGACACTCCACCTTTTAGCTACTATGAATAATACTGCTGTTGAGGGCCGGGGAGTTAGCTAAGTGGTTCCGGCGCCTGTCTCACAAGCGCAAGGACCCGGGTTCGATTCCCCGGTAACCACATAACAATACTGGGTGTGGAGACCCACACCCAGCAGCAACCAGCACCACATACCACAGTGCCGGGCGTGGTGGCTCACGCCTGGAATCCCAGCACTCGGGAGGCAGAGGCAGGAGGATTGTGATGTGAGTTGGAGGCTGAGCTCAGGGCCAGCCTGAACCACAAAGCGAGACCCTGTCTCCAAAAACCTAAAAAAAAAAAAAAAAAAAAAAAAAATAATAATAATAATAATAATAATAATAATACTGCTGTGAACAGGGGAGTGTAAGTAATGGTAACAACAATTTTTCCAAGAAAGATATGGTCCCATTTTAGAGGTCAGGAGATAAAAGCCTGCCCACAGATGGGACTTTTCATACACAGATAGTGAGAGGCAGGATCCACTCACAAGACCACCAAGTTTCAACCAGAGGTAAAGCGTGGACCCAGTCTATGATCCTATGTGAAGACTTTGGAATGGAAAAGCCTGGAGTCACCATGGACAGCAACTGTCACAAGGCCAGCGACCCGAAGAGAGATCATCCCTGGGTGGTAACAGACATCCAGGCTATGAAAAATAGTTTAAAGGAGGAGGCTTTTCTTTTGTTACAGCAAGACAGAGTCAGGGAAGATTTCCACTCTTCAGCAAACACTTCCAGAAATTACTGCCACAGACTTTATTTGTGGAGAGGTTTAAAGGCTCCTGGGTGTCTAAGAGAAACTACTATCATTCAAATTCAAGATCTATTTGCATTGACAAACAGTGCAGAGAGGCCCTTGCTAAACTCACCTTTAGGTTTCTTTACTTTATTTCTCCAAAGTAAAAGAACCTGTGTAAAAATACACAGTGCAAATGATCAAAAGGATTAAAGGACTCAGAACCACTTATGGAAATGCCCACGTTTTGCAGGAACCAGGCTACGTGACAGGCTAATTTCATTCCAGAGGCCAATCTGCAAATACTGTCTTGTGCTTCCAGAGATAAAAGGCCATATCTTAAAAATATTTTGAGCTGTGTCTTCACATTCCATCGTGCAAATAGCATGACAGATGCGATGTGCAAGCGCCCTGGTTAACAACTCCCAGCAGCTTTACGGATGCGTGGGCTCTGCTGTGCCGAGACGCCTTGAAAGGAAACATGGATGATGAGTGCCCCTCTGAGCATCTTGTTCTTCTGCCCAAACCCATGGGCCAAGAAAGGGGAAGGAACATGGGCTGCTCATGGGCAGCCATTCATTCCAAGATGAAGTATCCAAGACCAGATAGCTGGCGTTGGAGGTGCAGATTGCTAAGTGCTACCCAAACGGATGGGGCGCTCACCACCTCAGCTGGTGAGCCTCAGCATCCAGGCAGCTCAGGACCTCTCAGCCAGTGTACCTTCTTCACAAAACCCTCCTCTCCAGACTGCAATGTAGGGTCATTAGCAGTAATTTCCACAGCCAACTGCTAGGCTGCTTGGTTCAGTAATCAGTAGGGTTAGAGGAGTCTGACTCAGCCATGGACTAGCTTTTTAAATCCCAGAATTATTAGTGTTGCTATGATGGCCACCCTTACTGTTATTTCCATGTTCTTGAGTCTGGGAATCTGTATGCTTGTGAGATTTCTTGGTGATTCTTAACGGTAGCAAAACTGAAGAGTTACTGATCTAGAGAGAGCTCATGGACCCTGTAAGCCGCCAGCCCTGTTCTGCTCTCCTGACCTGAATACTGGCTAACTCCACAGCCAGGAGGCACAGGGAGTCCCAACACCCTACAGAAGGAGGAAGGAAGCCTGGAAGGGAGGGAGAGAGGAAGGGGAGAGCTTGGGGAAACAAGGAAGGAGGGGAGAACGAGGGGAGCTGAAAGCAAAAAGGAAAGGCAGGGGAGGAAACTGATGGAAGGGAAGGGCCAGAGGAGGAAGAGGGAGAGAAGGACGGAGGATGAGAGGGAGGATATTAACGGCTTGTCCATCTGGGGTGGAATGCATGGGAAGTGGAGAACAGGCACACACAATTCTTTCTTCACTCTCAGGGAGATCACGCCCTACTAGCAATGACAGTACTGATAACTTACTCCATGGTTGGTAACCACGATGCCCTGTTCAAATCTCTTACAGGCACCAGTCAAGCTGATTCTCACAAACACCCGGACGCAAGTCTATCACTATTCCCATTTTTGGGGGAGGAATCTGAGACAGAGAAGTAAAGTAATTTGTCCACAGTCAAACAGTAAGGAAGGCGTCAGGATTTGTGCCCTGGTGGAGTGGCTCAGGGACCTGGAGGAGGACAGCACAGCCAGGAGGCTGATGAGCAGGATGCAAGAGCCCTAGAACACCTGAGACAAGGTCCTGACAGATGGAGATGCAAGGGGGGGACTGAGGCGAGGGCGTCCCCAGCAGGGCAAAAGCCATGACAGAGACGGGAACCCCAGAGAGGGGGAAAGGGACAAGGGCTCCATTTCTTGTAATAGCTTCTCAGCTCCCCACAGCATGCTGCCCACTCCACCAGGAGAGACAGGAGCTGCAGTCCCAGCATGCCTTGCAAAGCTCCTGGCTGCACCATGCGATCCAGCAGAGAGCCACCCTGGGAGGCTGTCGAGATGACCGCTGGAATACTCATCTCGCTGCCAGATAAACCAAGGCTGAGCACTCATGAGTGACTCAAGTGACCCAGAATTTAGAAGAGCCAGAAGCGCCCCAGGGCCTGCTGCCTCTCCTGTACCTGACCTCTGCCCAGGGCCTCAAAAGCCCTGACCCTGTGCCCAGCCCTTAGCACCGGGCCCAGCTCCTTTCTCCAATCACTCCCTGGCCCAGGCCCAGTCTGCATCTGAATCCCTGGTCCTACCAGCTTCTGACCACAGCATCTCTCTAGTCACATCCAGCAGGCTGCCTGGGTCCCAAGGTGCCTTTAGGTCCTGCCTCTTCCAGGAAGCCCTCTGATGTGAGCTGCATGGGGAAACAGTCTGTATGATCCACGTGGATTGACTTTGCTCAAAGCCGGGCTCCTCGACAGGGTCATGGCCCACAGTTGACCCGCTGGGTGGCTGTGAAGAGGACGGGTGATGTATTAGGCAGCTGGTACACAGAGGGGACTCAAGCAATGGCACAGCCTCCTCTGGATCTTCCCTCTTGGGATGAGCTCTGCAGGGTAAGCCTTGAGTGTGCACTGTTTTCAAGCACTTGCGAGTCCCCCTGGGTCCGCAGACACTCTTGGAGGACAGGAGCCATGATGACACTCCCTCTGCAGCCCCAGAGGAGCAGGAGGGAGCGTTAATGAACACTCAGATTGAGGACTCCCTGCACTGAGCTTCCCACCGCTCACTCAGCCTTCATTACACGTGTGTCCGTGCAGACCCCAGTGTCTCCCCGGCCTAACGGCCAGTCCCTGAACTGAAGCCAATGCATCAGAACTGGACGCCTTGTGTTCACTGTAGGGTGTGAGGAGTGTCAGTACCACTCTGCCTCAGCCTCTGCATGCGAGCACATGGACTGCAGCTGCAGCCCACAGAAAGGTATTAGATATTACGGCATTCTGACATCTTGTCTAGTGCTGACTTACACATATGTACTAAGGACCCACTAAGTTCTGCGTGCCTGGTGCTGGGGACTCAATGATGGCAAATGTGAATGCAGTGACAACAACAAAATCCTCTGGCACAGGCATCGTCTGTAGTCTGGGTCTAGGTAAGGAACGGCTCTTTAAAATAAAAAGATCCTGTCTATTTTATTTATCCTACAGGCCAGATGGAGGGAAAAAGTGAGCTACTGTGGGTTTTTCTTTTTTCATTAAATGATAACCATTCTTCAACGCCCCTCACCTTTTCCCTGCCAACCAGACTCATCCAAACTGTGCAACCAAATCAAAGAGCACAGGAAACAACCCAGGTGTTTGAAGGGAGAAGAGGAGAAAG
Organism: Petromus typicus; assembly: GCA_004026965.1. Taxonomy (NCBI): domain Eukaryota; kingdom Metazoa; phylum Chordata; class Mammalia; order Rodentia; family Petromuridae; genus Petromus; species Petromus typicus. The sequence continues at coordinate 64,659 of PVIR01004582.1, forward strand.
GGTGGGTGAAGAATACTCCCCTTCCCTATCCAAGATTCAAAACACTACTTTTCTCTTGCTAATTAACTACAAAGAGGTAAGATGTCAGCTCAGTTTCATCTCCAGCTCCTGCAGATAGAAAATGTGATTTCCAACAATGTACTCATTATAAAAAAAATCCTAATACATCAAAATTGGATGCCCTGTGGAGTTCATTATAGGATTTGAGGAGTGTCTATACTGTCATTTTATCTTGGCTTTTTTTTCTTTTGTCTCATCAGTCACTTAAAATGTCCAACGAGAAATGTAAGCTTTAAAAAGCATTCTATTGATTGAAAAGTAGAAAAAATACTGCTAGAGCAATTGTGTTGGATTTCTTTTTTTTCCTTTTCTTTCTTTTTTTCTTGGCCCACCATGGGGAGACATGCTGGGGAATTTATAATCCACTACATATATTTTTATAGACATAACTGTTCAGAGAAAATCCTCTCTGAGGAGTGCTACAAACACAGTTGAATACTTAATCAAAAAAATTCCTCAAGAATGCAATCAAGTAGCACCATTAATACTTGATGCCACGACCAGTTTCCGACTGCGATGTAGGTAACTGGTGGGTAAAAGCTGATAGCTGGTGTAGGGGAGAGCAGCTCACGAGTTTCTGTATGCAGTCTGCTGATCACAAACGCTTTCAGCACAGAAAGCTGGCTTTTCCAGACTATGAAGTGCATGAAGGGTTAAGGAACAGGGAGGGATTTTCTGTTTTCCAGACCAGCACCCTTTCCTACCCAACTATGAAAGAGACAGGCATGATAAGAGGTTGGAAGACAAATCTGACAGGTATGGGTCTCATTGTTCTTGTAGCCAAAAAACAAACACAGTTTTACTGAGAGGCCAAATGAGCACTAACACAGGTCTTGCACACTGAGAAAGTATGACTCCAAAGTCACCAAGTTACACCAACCTTGAAATGAGAAAACCTTAAAACCTGCAAGCGCTTGTTACCAGTAGGCTCCACCAGAGCAGGCTCACAAATCCATGCCTTTGGGCCAAGGATTTAGCTCAGTGGTTCCAGCACCTGCCTTGCAAGCGCAAGGTTCCTAGTTCGATCAGCAGTAACCACATACAACAATGCCAGGTGTGGAGACTCACGCCCACCAGCAATCAGTACCACATACCACAGTGCCAGGCGTGGTGGCTCACGCCTGTAATCCCAGCATTTGGGAGGCAGAGGCAGGAGGATTGCTGTGATGTGAGTTTGAGGGTGAGCTCAGGACCAACTTGAACTACATACAAAGTGAGCCCCTGTCTCAAAAAAACTAAAAAATAAAATAAAACAAAACCAAGTTGTGCCTTTGAATGACTTGTGAGACTTCTTGAAACACACTTCCCACCCGCCGCTTGACTGCCTGCTAAAACTCAGGTCCAGATGGCCTGGCCCAGGCCCGGACATGTGCGTCCTGCAGACCTCCCCTGGTGCTTCTGAAGCCAAACCGGGAAAAGAAACCATGAACCGCAGCATTTCAAAGATGTGGCTCTGCCTAGTGAAAGGAAACTGACAAAAAACTTTTAAAACAGTCTCGGAATTGGAAGGATCCTGGAAGGTCTTCCAGCCAAATGCTACTGTGCGTTTCACCTCTCTAGCTTCCACAGTCGCTCTTGGAAAAGGCTCACAGCTGGAAATGGCTGCTGTGACTCAGTCAGATATACTTCCTTCTGCTCTCGGGTCCACGCTGTGCCTTTCGGAGTCCTTCACTCCTCTACAATGGCTCTTCAGAAGCCCAAGGTCTGGGCACTGTGGGGCAGTAAAGAAGGCACTGACTTTGGAGCCAGAAGCCCCAACCTTGAGGCCACACACGGCCCAGGAAGCCACTTCACTTCTCTCAGCTGCAAGTCACTCATCGGGAAGGCAGGGGTTCTAACACCAGCCCACCCTCCTAAAAGCATGGTTGTGAACATTCAAGACAAACATGTATCAGAAAGCGCTTTAGAACTTCTGGTAACAATCAGATCCGTGTCACTATTAGTAATTCAACCTATGTGCTATTATTGCTGTGTACTGAGTGATCGATGGGCTATCCATAATGGAACTTCACCATGAATAGCCAGAAACTTTCAGATACTTAGAATCAAGGCCACTAAAACTAGAACAGCACAGACTGCTCTCAGTTGAGTTTCTTTGGGTAAGCTGTCAAATGAAAGTTTTCCTAAAAGTATCTGTGTTCCACACCACTTTGAGGATAGCCAGGAAATCCTTGAAATCACATGGACAGAAAGGGTCTTTAAAAAGCTAGCCTGAAATGTTTCTATATTCCTCAAAAACTATTCTCACTTCTTCACATGTTGAGAAAAGGCACCTCATTGAGGCCTCCGTGTTGAAGCCTCCATTACAAGCACGGCTACCTGCATGGCATTGCCAGCAGAGCTACTTTAAGTCACCCAAAGGTAATGACAGTTGCCGATTCATTTTGCTCACATACCATATTACTGTTGTCTTTTAAATCTATGTGGCAGATGCATATTCTCCCAACTTGCATGTACATTTTTACAAATATCCCTTAACAATGATACACAAGGATTCAGGAAGAATGACTATGGTCTATTAGATGTCTACATTCAGTTACTAAATATGATTACATGTGTCATTTGTTTAAAAGAATGAAACTGGATTTGTTTATAACTTAATTCTATGTGAAATATTGTTGTGTGTCTGAGAAAAGGCTTGGTTTTGCCAACCTATTCAACATCAAGGCACCAGTTATTTTTTACAAAAATAAAACAAAACAACAAAAAATTGGCACCCTTATCTCAACCAGACAAGCAATCAAAGTTCAGTAACTTTATAACTATGTAAAAAAATGAATAAAAACTTTTGTATTTCTGCATAGTACCAAAGAGCTAATTCTAGCAATGTAGCCTACTATCCTAGAGTATTTTCAATGAATGTAATATCACTTCCAAGGGTACAAAAACTGGTTCTTGGGAGACAACAATATCTTATATATTAAAACGGGCCATAATACATAAAGTAATATATACTATATATGATATTAAAATCGAATGGGAGAAGATATTAGGAAAGAAATGTCTAAAGAGGTTTCATAAGGTAGCTATAATTTTTTTAAGGGTGGAAGCACACTTGGCCTAACTGACTCAATTAGTCTATTGGTACAATCAAAAACAGCAACAAAACCAGCTATAACTTCATGTTTGCTTCTGAGTGAAGCTCGTCAGCCACAGGAAGGAGCTCCTGGTCCAGAAGGCCAAAAAACAGAACTTGTTGGATAGAGTAGTCACAGCCCAAGGGACAAGAGGTGGTCAGAGGTGCAGGGGAGCAAATACAAGGAGCACCTAACCCAGTGTAAGGGGCAGAGAAGACTTCTCTAAGGAAAGGGTGACTTGGTGGCCTTGACCCCGAGCTCTGTTGTACCCCTGCGCCTCTGATTCCCACACACGAAGCACACCCACATAGTCCAAAATGGAAACGTTAGGCTGCCTGCCTTGACCTTCACCTGCAGTTATTATAACTTCTGAGGAAAACCAGGCTTTGAGCAAAAATTCACCAACCGAGGTGCTCATATCAAGCATATCACCCTGAACAGTGTGTGCATCAATGGAGTTCGTTGTATAACTAACACCAGGAGCCCAGTTTTGGACTCAAGATAGCTGGTTCTGTACTGACCCACACTCTGCACTGTACTTTTTCGGTCTTGAGATGAATGGTCGCTGTGGATAAACATAATACTTCAATAGGTACAATCTTTTCAAAACCCACAAAATGCATTTGTATGCATGAACTATCTTCCTCATTGCAGTGTTATGTCCATTATACAGAAAAGAAGTCCAACCCTTGCTGACTAATTATTTGCTTAGTTCAAGCCATTCAGTAGGTAGCAGAGCCCAGTAAGTTTAAACCAAGGCTTCATTGTGGTCATTGATTCCATAATCTCACACTCCCCATAAACATCTGAGTTAAGGGTAACCACTAAATTATTCCTACTGATGGCTTCCTATAGATCCAGACTCAGCTGTAATTAGACTGATATCGGGAATCTTTTAGCCTTGATTAGTTGGCCTTTGACAACACTTAATAATCGGCTCAGGAGTCCAGAGACATACCCTGAGGAACACACCAAATAGTTTCAACAATGAGTGCTGGAAATTGTGCCAAGGACATTGGTATCAGTCAGAACATTTGACTTGGGTGAACTGCTCAAGTTCTCTGAAACTCAGGTCCTTCATCAATGTAGTAATTATAATAAAAATACTAAAAGGAATGTTGGAAGGATTTTACACACACACACACACACACACACACACACACACACACACATACACACACTTTTGATGGTCCATAAAGGTTTCTAATACTTAATTTCCTCTGCTCATTCTGTCCCAGCCTGACAAAGAGGAATTTATTAAATGTAAGCCATGATTTTTGATTCCACACAGCACTAGGCATGTGATACAAGACATTCAAAGACAAAGTCATGTGATTCATTGAACTTGCTGTTGGGGGGGGGGACCCAGAAAAACACCAACATCCTGAGATAGAAACTGTGAGACACCCTGGGAGGGCAACAATAAGCGCTCTGGGGGTTTGGAAAGGAAGAAGACAGGGAGGTTTCACAGAGGAGACACATAAAAATGGCTACACTTTAGATACACAGAGCTGGGAGGAAGGTTCCGAGTGATGGACATGGCAAGCACCAGGGCACAGAGAAGGAAGACCACACTATGAGTACGCAGCTTAGTGGGACTGACCCACACGTCCCCCTGCAAATGCGTGCCCAATGCCCAGCACACCAGGATGCTGCACCCTCATTCCACTCCCACCAGCTGTGGCGGCACCTACCAAGTTAGCTGTGTCTGTTTCTGGACTTGTTTGGACCACTGTACTTTACCTTGAAATTTTAATGCACTGCTAAAAAACAGAAAAAATAAAAGTAGGGAATGAAATAAAGCTTCATTTCTATTAAACCTAGGTGAAAGGCCTTAAAAACACTCAATACAAGGAGGTTTTTAAAAATACCACCAAATTTTGTGTAGGCAAGACTATACAAAAGTTTGGGAAGGGTGGCTGCCAAGGACTGCGGAAGGGGAATGAAGAGTTAGCGTTTGTGGGGACAGATTTTTACTTTTGCTGGATGAAGAGTTCTGGAGATGGCTGATGGTGACAGTTGCACGACAGTGTGAACATATGTAATATAGTTGTCCTCCCTTGTTTGTGGGAGATACATTCCAAGACCCCTAGCCGACGCCTGAAATGCCAGAAAGTAACTCAATCTCATAATTCTATATTTTTCCATACATACATAGCTACGATAAAGTTTTATTTATAAATTAGGCATAACAGGTGATTAGCAGCAATAGTAAAATGGAACAAGTATTGTACTTCTCTAAATTTGTCAATGTCACTACTTTTTTAAAAAAATTTTTTAATCTTTATTGGTACATTACATATACGCATCATGATTGCACTCCATAATGGGGATTTGTACCAGTATAAGACACAATTTAATTCTCATTTTTTCCCATAGCCCTACCCACCCTACCACTCCCCCATATACATAAAATTTAATTCCTTACTTTTTTGTTCCAATCTCATCATTTTTCCCCCTTCACCCTATTTTACATTGAACATTATTCTATTTCACAATAAATAACATACAATTCTAGGAGTCATTTACATCTTTATTTTCTCATACCAGAGAAAAGATGCGATATATACCTATAATGTCACTACTTTTGCTCTTCGGGGCCATTATTAAGTAAAATAAGGGTTACTTGCATACGCCACTGTGAGTCAATGTGATGATCAAATGGGGACCTATGTACACAGTGTACACAGTGATGCATGCTGCTCAGGTAGCACAGCGTAAGAGGTCAGTGTGAGATTCCGTCAGGCTACTTGCAGCAGCATCTGATGTAAAATCTAGGAAAAGTGTATTTCTGGCATTTCCCATTTAATGTTTTTGAGCCACCGATGACTGTAATCATTGAAACCACAAAAAATAAAACCAAGAAGGTGGGGACTACTATTCCATCAAAATGTAAACACAGCCAGGTTGGTAATGCTCATGCTGTATACATTTTACCATACTTAAAAAGGAAAAAAGAGTGGGGAGGATATCATGAAAATATAGATAAATTCAATGTTCAGATTGCTACACATCATGCCTAAATCCTCATTTGATGGTAAAGACACCAAAGTGCCGACAATAATAACAGTAATAGTGTTGAATACAGCACTTTTTTTGGTATGAGGCACGGTTCTGGGTGACTTACAAATGAACTTATTTGATCCTGCTAAGAAGCCAATCAGGAGATACTTTCATTATATCCATTTTTGTAGCTGCAGACAGTCAGCCCCAGAGAAGTGCAACAGCACCACCGAGGAGGGCAGGGCCAGGCGCGCTCCTCAAAGCCGCGCCAGGGACCGAGCCGCCCCCACCCTGCAGTGAGGCCCTGGAGCCGGCCCACCGGAAGGGCTCCGGCCATCGGAAAAGTGCAGGCCCGAATCCAAAGAGTGGCACAGAACATACATTGCAGCTTTTATTTTATTTATTTACTTAGTTTTTAGGTTTTTTGAGACAGGGTCTCGCTTTGTGGTTCAGGCTGGCCCTGAGCTCAGCCTCAAACTCACATCACAGCAATCCTCTTGCCTCTGCCTCCCGAGCGCTGGGATAACACGCGTGAGCCACCACGCCCGGCACTGTGGTGTGTGGTACTGGTTGCTGCTGGGGTGAGTCTCCATGCCCAGTATGGTATGTGGTTACCGGGGATCGAACTCGGGACCTTGCGCTTGCAAGACAGGCTCCGAAACCAGTGAGCTAACTCCCCGGCCCACATTTCAGCTTTTAAAAATTAAATCTTCTGGATACATTTTTAATTGATCTGTTCTTCCTTTCATTGATTTTCCTCATAGTTAACCAGTTATGAGAAAACAGCAGCATTTCTCCCATGCAGTTCATCCTATTCAAAGCAGCCCCCAAGCATTTTCCACGAAGCAGCACAGGTCTCCATTTCTTTTCTTTCCTTTTTACATACTTATTTTATTTTTTGAGAGGTATGAGGAATGAGGTTAAATCTTAAGGCTTGTCCTCAACAGACTACAGAGGCCATCTACTTAGAGAAACAAAAGTGATTTGCCACCAACATTTTTGCTGGAGAATTCATCCTGAATCCCAGGATCAATCTCAAGAAGTGAGTGGGTAAGAGCCGCACTGCTGCGAGGTGAGTGTAGCAGACCCATGAGGGACACTCGCGCGGAGCAGACACTAAAGGAGGGTGCTGGCTCCAGGACACCCCTCACTGTCAGACTACAGGACAGCCTGGAAGGTGCTGAGGGCTATGCAGGAAGCCCAGTGCCACCCTGGATGCTTTTGTCACCTGGGACAGCACCAGACATGAGGCTGGACACCCAGGGGGCCCCTGTCCCCAAAATGACAATGATGTCAGCACGTATGAGCGGCACTGGGTTTGCCAATGCTAGAAAACAGCGGGATGAGTGAGTTTTGTCATCTTCACCGCCGTGGAGGTCAGCATATATTAAAATTCCTGACTACCAAAAGAGAAGTGAGAGCAAATTAAAGTGAAGTTTAAAACATAAATTTCAAGCTGATCTCTGGCTTGGCCCTTCTACGAATTGTGGGGAATCCTACTGCCGGATACTTGCTACAGAGCTTGGGGAGAGGATGATATTTGCAGGGCTTGTTGGTTTTAGTGAATGAAAGGCTTGTGATTAGCACAAATTATAAGTTATTACTTTTCATTAGAAAGGACAAATGGTTTCTTTCAGCTCCTAATGCATCTGTGACACGCACATGCTATTGTTCATTGGAGGAAGGTCGCAAAACACACACTGCTCACCACACCGCCACTGAACAAAACTCCATCCCTCCACCTAGAGAGAACACTTCAGAGCAGCCGGAACAACCTGAAAAGTAAGTCCCATATTTCTTTGTCCCTTTATCTAAAAAGCAGAGAAAATATAATTAGAAACGTGGCTAAGAAGCCTTCCCTATTGTACTTGGTGATAAGCTTCAGATGTTTGGATCCCAGCTCGATAATGGCCACGGTCTTGATCAGTGCCCGTCTACAAAGCAGGCTCCTGCCTCACAGACGGGGTGGGGTCAAGGTTGCTGGCACAGAGAATAAAGTAGAATTCCCCGCAGACAAGCCACTCCACAGAACCTGATCATTGTGCGGATTCGATACTGTTTTCCCTTGGAGCACACACCAGAAACTGTCTCTTAAAGACCTCTCCTTAGCCCCGCACTTGCTCGGGTGGGCTGTACGGCCGAGCTGCTCCCAGCCGGCATGCCTGCATTGTTTCAGGGTGCTGTTTTCGTAAGTCAGACCGTGCACCCAGGAGGAAGACCACCCTGTGGTCAAGGCTGGTCAGCCCGCTGGGCTGCTGGGCGGAGCACCTCAGAGGTGGAAGTTGGACAGTGATGGTCATGTCAATATTCTCCTTTTGTGATAAATAAGTTAAACTTTGTCACCATTTGCAGCAGAGATGAAAGGAAGATGTAAAAAAGGAGTGGTTGGTGGTGGGGAGAATAAGAATTGACACATATACTTCTAAAGCAAGTTAGAGCTATTTATTGATAATTTCCGTAGGAAATGCTTTTTTCTTTGGTAACAAATTTATCAACATAAAATTCACATACTATAAAATTTACCCATTCAAAGTACACAACTCATTGCATTTTAGTATATTCAGAGTTGGGCAAATAGCACCACAATCAATTTTAAAACATTTTCATCACTCCATAAATTCTTCAAAATGATAAGGAAAAGGAATAACACTCCCAGCACATTCTACTAGGCTAATATAATTTAATGTTAAATCACACAAGGAGAGGGTGAAAAAAGAAACATTATAGGCCAATCTCATTAAGGAAATAAGCTGTATACCCCAAAAGCCATAGCAACCCAAATCCAGCAATGTGTTTAAAAGCTAGAACTTCATGCAGTCTAGGTCTATCCCAAAACCATAATCAAAATCATGATCAAGAATTTTTCATGAAAGCTGATTCTAAAATGAGTGGAAGGGCAAAGGGCTAAGAATGGTCAAGATTGTCTTGAAAATGAATCAGAATAATTTAAATACACAACTAATAATTAAACAGTGCTTTGGTGCAATGACAGATTCATACACTAAAAGCAAAACCTGGAACCAAGAGAGAGACCTGAGCTGGGATGAAAACTCGGTACGTGACAAAGGTGACACTGTAGACTGAACAACTGATTACCCATCAAGACAAAGGCAAATTAGATCCCACGTAATAAACAAAAATCAATTATATTTGCATGAATATTTTAGTGTAAAGACAAAATAGATTTTGTCTTTTTTGCCAAGCAAAAGAGATATATTTATGATCAATGGTTAGTAAACTATTTCTAGGCAAGATACAAATGGTACAAAACACAAAGTAAAGGCCTAATAAATTCAGACACTCTAAAATTAAGAACTTCCACTCATCAAAAGAGTTTTTAACTCCATCAAAGATAAGAAAAATATTTGTTACACAAATAACTGTCAAAGAATTAGCATCCAGGACACATAAAGAGACTTCAAGTCAGAAAGGAAAAGACAGAAAAACTCAATAGAATAATTAGCAACAGATATAAATAGGAATTTCACAGACGAGAAATATGAATGGCCTACAAACACATGCAAATTATTAGTAATCAAGAGAACCCAAGTTGAAACTACAATACGATGTCAATTTGAATCACAGAATCAGCAAAAAATTCCCCAATGGCCAAGGATGTAGCTCTTCTGGTGCCACACCTGCCAGGCGAGAGCAAGATCCTGAGTTCATTTTCTAGTACCAAAAAAATTTCTTCCTGGCACTCAGGAGGCTGAGGCAGGAGGATCACTATGTATTCACGGCCAGTGTAAGGTACAAAATGAGTTCAAGACCAGCTTGAGCTGCACGGTGAGACCCAATCTCAATAAAAAATTATGCCCTGGGGCCGGGGAGTTATCTCAGTGGTTCCGGCGCCTGTCTTGCAAGCGCAAGGGCCTGGGTTCGATCCCCCATAACCACATGCAATACTGGGCGTGGAGATTCACCCCAGCAGCAATCAGAACCACATACCACAGTGCCGGGCATGGTGGCTCATGCCTGTAATCCCAGCACCTCAGAGGCAGAGGCAGGAGGATTGCTGAGATGTGAGTTGGAGGCTGAGCTCAGGGCCAGCCTCAACTACAAAGTGAGACCCTGTCTCAAAAAAAAAAAAAAAAACCCTAAAAAAAATTATGCCCTGAAGTAGGGACATTATACCTTGGGAATCAAAAGCTGAGGATTTAAAATTTTACATGATTTAAAATTCCAGGAGGCTAGAGATCTACTTGTGTAAGGCACCCAGAGAAACGCACAAGGATGTACAAGCAGCATTGCTGGTAACAGAAGAAAATGGAAATAACTCCAATAGATGAAAAAATAAATTACAGCATAGCCATCAGGGCTAGACAGTCAGCAGAAAAAAGCCACATGGACTACAGCTACATGGTTCAATTAGGATGAATCTCAGAAACAAAATATTGAGCACAAATAATTCTTGCAAGAACACAGGAAATATGTAGTATGGTGCCGCCTATAACACGCATGGTCTAAATTGAATGATATGTTGCTTTAGGATACACAAGCATGTGGCAAAAGCACAAAGAAAAGGTCAGGAGCAATAAATGCCACAGCAGGTGGCTACTTCCAGGAAGGGACAACGGGAAGCAGCAGGGAAGGGGCATGCCACAGGGGCATCACCCTGGGCCACCGGCCACATTCTGGCTTTTCAACTAAATGAGAAGTTGAGTTTACTATGTTTTACAGAAAGGATTCATTTGTGTATGTAAACCCTGTCATGGCACCAATGCCTACTTTCCTTCAAAACAAACACCTATAATATCCCTAGACTATCCTGTAACTATTCCTAATAAAGAAACCATGGATATTAACCTTTATCTTTCATTTTAGAACAAGCTGTTCCAAATATCTTACCTGGGCATCAAACTTTTATCATACATACAAACACACAGGTTAATTACTAATCTGCTATGTTTTCCTGAGTTATACCATATAAATCTAGAACTGAAAATGGGCATGTTTAGAGTTGAGCATGGTGGCGCACATCTGTAATCTCAGAACTTGGGAGGGTAAGGAAAGAGGATCACTGTGACCCTGGGCCGGATAGTCAGTTCAAGGCCAGCTAAACTACACAGTGAGACCTTGTCTCAAAAAACAAGAAAAGAAAAGAAAAATGGCCATTTTTAATACAAGGGCCATGACTGGTACCCTCTTCCCCTGTTCTATTAAGATGTACCTTTCAGAAAGCTTGTAAACAAAACTTAAAACATGGCTTGGAGGTTACGCACTGACTCTCAAATGCCTCTTCCAGGGAGTTAAACATGATAGCCTTCTTCAGCAAACCTGAAAATGAACTAGAAAAATACGCTGCAGATTTGGGGATGGGGCTCATGGCTGGTGGGGTCCTTCCAAGAGGGGCCCAACTCTTCCTGCCTTGGCCTGCTCCTCACCAGGACTCCTGGGAGGAGGTGCTTGTGGCTGCCTCGTCCCTCTCAGCTCTCCCTCTCCTGCTCACAGGGCCCCCTCTCCTGAACTGAGCCAAAACAGAAGAGATAGTGGACAGAGCACCCAGATACAGACAGCGGGTGATACTTGTTAGACAGAGTTACAGGATGAATTGTGTCTCCTCTCCCTAAAAGCCCTACTGTTAGAGCCCTGACCCCCAGGACTTCAGAATGGCTCTATGTTTGAAGAGAGGGCCTTTCAAGACCTAAATAAGTAAAAACAGTGTCATAGAAATGTGCTCGAACCAAACACAGGTGGTTCCCCTACAAGAGAAAGAAAAATTGGACACAAACACACACAGGGAAGACGAATGAAGACACAGGGTAAAAAAGATGGCATCTATGCAAGCCTGGAGAGGATTCTGAGCAAATTAACCATAATGACACCTTGATCTTGGCCTTCCAGCATCCAGAGCATCCACCATCTCACCCCTGTAGTCCTGTTTAGTCATCCATTTTATGGCGAGTGTCTTGCCAGTCAGAGCAGCCCCACCCGTCTGACGTGAAAGCTGCCTGCCTGGGAAGGTCGCATGCACAGGCAAAAAGCTTCTTTTCCTCACATGGCAACGGTGTGAGCCTCTGCTCTCGAGGTGGAGAAGTCCTCTCCTCCCTGCTCCTGCCAACTGCTCACCACCTCCTGCACCTGCTCTCCAACCTCTGGGCTTCCAGTAATCTACCCCATAAGTTTCCCTAGCAGAGGTTCCAAGTGGTTCTTTTGGAGGAGACACATGTTAAAAGCTCCCTAGCTGGCTCTCCACCACAAGGCTCAACTCTAGAAGACCACCACCTCTGCCCACACAACTGGAAGCCAGATAGATTCCGGTCTACCAGGGTTCCTTTTTCCAGCATTGGGGGAGGGGGGAGCTCTTGCAAGAGGCAAGAATTATACCCTTACCTTACATTTCCCCAAATTATAGGAGCATGTAATAAGTCCCCCCATATCCTCTTTGAAGCCTCTTTTACTTGGCTGGAAGCAAGGACAGCTCATGCACTTCAATCTACCTTGACTCCTCTCATCTCTTCAAAATCTTCCATCTACTGTTGGTATTAAAGATTTTGCAACTTCCTAGAATGTCCTACGCAAGTGGCCTGAAGCCTCACTACGGAATGCAGGCCTGGCCCTTCTACTTTCCTAGGCCAGAGGATGGCATGGGTGCACGGGCATGGGTGCACAGGACACCTGGATCCACTTGCCTTTACTGTGGCCTGCCCCTACAAGACAGGAAGTGCTCTACTTGTAGATGTGACTGAGGAACTAAAGCCACTTACAGGTTCGACAAGGGTCCAGCAGGGCTGGCTCCCAAGTTTCACCCACTGTGGTTTGAATAGCTTGCCCCTTGTAACAGGTGGAAGTACCGGCCTGAGACTCGCTGGTGGGAAAAACTGGGTTGCACCCTGTCTTTGACCCCCAAGTGCCTAAGCTCTGAGCATTCCCCTGGAGCAGCTAATTGCCAACCACCCTTGAGTTCTAAATGTTTTGGTGCTGGAGAGCCTGACTGAGCTAGAACAAGTGGAGAAACTTAGGACAACAGATGACTTTTTTTTTTAAATTATCTTTATTGGTACATTAAATATACACATCATGACTGCACTCCATAATGGGGATTTGTACCAGTATAAGACACAACTTAATTCTCATTTTTTCCCATAGCCCCACCCACCCTACCACCCCCCCATATATATAAAATTTGTTTCCTTACTTTTTTGTTACAATCTCAACATTGTCCCCTTTCACC
>PVIR01004583.1:0-77980 GCA_004026965.1 Petromus typicus
TAGTTTTACTTCTTTATGCTATGAAAAAGGAAATAAAAGGAAAACTGGGGCTGTAGCTTGAAGGTACAGTATGTATAGGAGATCCTGGCTTCAATCCTCAGTACCAAAAAGAAAAGATGGCAGGATAAAGGAAATATTCCTTTCCCCACCCTTTTTGAGTTAATTTTTGGTATACATTATGATAACATTCATCACTGAGAACTTGTACCTGCAAATGATGTATCTTGATTCTCATTTTTCCCATCCACCTGCCCTCCCTAGAAATCTTGCACACCCTATATACATAAACTTGGTGTCCATTTTCTTATCATCATATTTTTTCTTGCCCTTCTTTGCTTTCTCCTGCCCACCTCAATTTCTTTTTATTCCTTTCAATTAAATGGAAATAAATTTTTGTGCAACTGTGTACTGTTGAAGAGGCCTAGTGTCTGAGATGCAATTATTTTGAAAAGCTTCTTATAAAATATGTCAACAAGCTGAAAAGAAAGGCTCTGGAGTGTTTGAATGAAAGACTCAGGACCTACCACTGCCACTCTGATCTTCAGCATTCTTCTGTGTGAGTCTCTGGCATCTTATTGGAAACCTCGGCAGAGGACTAGAATGTTCGGACATGATTAATTGTACATGTTAAGGGAATTTGGTGTGTTGTATTGTTTTTAAACAATTAAAATGGATCAGTTTTCTAAAAGTTGAAGAAGAAAGAAAGGAAGAGAAAGAGGGAAAGAAAAAGGAAGAAAGACAGAAAGAAAGAGAAGAAAGAAAACACGTGGTGTGGACAGCATGGGTGGCTCCTGCCGAGAGGCCAGGCTGGCCCAGCTTGAGGCGGAGCCAGCTTTGCTAAGAGATCTGTAGTAGGGTTTTGTTGTTCACTTAAAGTTGTGGGCTCTGAGTCACAGAACCTGAGTTAAATCTTCCCTCTCAGTTTAACGTCTGGAAAACCTTCAAATTGTTACTAATTCATCCAGAGTCTTAGGGAAGAAGATGGAATGATACTCAAAGCCTTGCAGGGTGAGTTGTGTTGAGATAGTCTATGGCTCTTCATCAGACACAGTGACCTCAAATTCCTCAGTGGCCTGTGGGTCCCCGCGTGCCTTACCGTCTCCGCTCAACTCTGCCTCCCATGGCCTTTCTTACGGTCCACCACATGTGCCAGCCACCGGGCACAGCTGCTCCTCGAGGCTTCTCCATCTCTGTTCTCAGCTGTCCTCGCTCCCAGTCTTCCACTTCATTCTGGCCTCTGCTCCATGTCGATATCACAGTGAGTCTGGAGGGTCTCTCTTCTCAAGCGGCTTCCCCACTGCTCCCTGCTCCTGCCTTACTTTCTGGACTGGCCCCATGCCGGCCTGGTACAGTATTCACAGGTACTGCCGTGTTGCCTTCCGTCCTGGAATAGAAGGGTCATGAGCCAGACACCTGTTCTGTCTTCCTCAGGCACGAGTGGGAGCTCAGTCAGTACTGTAGGTCACTGGATGTGCCATCCCTAGGCAGTAAAAGTGGCTTGTGACGCTGAACATGAGCATCAGCCTGCACCACAGTGGCTGTCGGGGCTGAGGCGCCGACTCTCGCGTGGCTCCTGAGCTCAGTGCCTGCGCTGCCCTTTTGCTCCTGTACAGTTGGAAGCGCAGCCTCTGGGCCCCACCCTGTGTGTGATGAGGAAACAGGTTTCTCCTCGTGAAGCCCACACAGGGCAGGGGAAGCCTCTTCTGAGAACTTCTCACACACCACACTCAATCAGAGGCACACGTTGCTCACACATGTTGCTCAATCAGAGGCAGCCTTGGTTTGACAGGCCATGCACTCTTTTCCTTCGCTTTCCCCTTTATTGCCAGGGTGCAGTGGGGTCCTATGTTATCTCCATGAGGGGCACAGGGATCAGAGATCACACCCCTCCTCTGTTGCTCAGAAACAGTGTACCTGGCTCCATGAGGGTAACTGAGCTGGGAAGCAGCTCAGGATACAGGTGATGACTGTCTCTGTCCCATGTAAGTCTTTGCCCTTGAGTCAAGGTCTTTGGCTTGATTTCTGAGCTCAACAGTGTGACTGCCTCAAAGGTTGTTGTGAAGATTAGATGGATTAATATCTAAAAGCCAGCACTCAGTAAGGGCCAGCTATTTTATCCTCAGCATTTTGTACTTCACCTGCTGGGGGACACAGGCTCTCAGTCTCGTGTTTGTTCTTTGGCCCTGCTTCCCAGCCCCTCAGAGTTCTTTATGGGCTGTGTCTTCCATTTGAACTACACAAGGACTCTCTTGTCTGTTATTTGTCTGTGCCAGTCTTCAAAGCCAAAGGAGCGTGGCCTCAGGTAATAGCTCATCTTGTGTCCAAGCAAGACTTTGATGAAGCTCTTTCTAAACGGTGCATCTCTGATCATCAGACATGGAGAAAGGAACACAGACAGGAAGAAGCAGAATGTGAAGGTCAGAGGAGTTTCCACACCACAGCCACCTGTGGGCTCAGAGTGGAGAGGAAAACTTGCTTCTTCTGTCTCAGGCCCCTTTGCACTGACTGATTCCCACTAGATCTCTTCAGCAAGCAGTAGGCCAGCTGAATCAGAACACTCCAGAAAATCCTGAAGATATCCACTGGAAGTTTCCAAAGCATGGCTGCCCCTGTCCATCTGTGATTCCTTTTGGTCTTAAAAATCTCAGGCAGGAAAGCGTTCATGGGAGAAGAGAAGAAAATCACTTTGATGATCTACTTAAACTATCCCTTTGAAGCCTTTTTTCTAGCTATAGTGAATAAAACTGTCTTAGATGGTGGAATGTACTTCTTTCTCAGTGCCAGATATGGAACCAGGGCCTGGTAGGCAAGCTTGCCTCTGAGCTATATCTCAGCCCAGTAGAAAACACTGTCACATGGGGAGAAAGGTGGGTACCAGATGCAGTGTAAGGAGAGCAGGGGAACTGCCCACGTCTCTGTCCCTGGTTCTGGCCTAAGGGAAATGTACCAATAAATTCAATTTATTTAAAAATAAAAAAGAATCATCAATAAGAGGTTGGAGGCTGAGTTGGGACAAACTGACTTTGTGTCAAAGATGAGGCCTTGAGAGGAAGAAAGGAGGGGCAGTCACCCAACTCCTTTATGTGCTAATGGCTCCAAAGCTCTGACCCAGATATTTTCAGCCTCAAAATCCATGCATGTGTCTGTCCCCTACAGCGACATGGTGTTCTTTTTCTTCCTTTTCTTTCACCAGAATCTAACTCTAGAGGTACCTAATCCTATCCTCTGGGATTAGGCCTTGGGAGACCCTTTGGTCAAGCTGTCTGTAGATGCACATACAAGTGTATGAATGGAGACTCTTACATACACCCAGACTCTTAAAGAAGCAATGTGTCCATCTATCTACCTATCTGTCTGTGGATCAGCTGTGGTTGGATACCACTGTTGGGTAGGCTCAGAGTTGGGCGTGGTATGGAGTATTCCTCAAAGTTTCTCATATGTGTATGCCATGGTCCTGTCTCAGGGCTTTTGTTCCAGCTGCTGTCTTAGCTTAGAATATTTTCCTCTCAGATTTCTTCATGGCTCACCCTTCCCCCTACTAAAAGCCTTGGCTCAGAAATTACCTTCTTAAGAGAGAGACTCCTTCTATCCCTCTCATCCTGATGTATTTTCTTCTGAGTGATAACACATGTATAATTTTACTAGTTCTTTGTATTTACTGCCTATCTTATCCCACTACACTTAGGTTTCCTGGAGACTTGTTGGTTCCTGACATGTCCTCAGAGCCTAGGACAATGCCAGACAATCTTGTATCAAGCTCTCATCAAATATTGGCTGAGAAGACTAATAAACAGATGACTTGAAAGTTATCTTTTTGATCTAAGAAATCATGATTTTGGATAGTGCAAAGGAAAGAAGACTAGAATCAGGGAGTCTGGATTTGATTTCTGCCTGTCGCTCAAAAGCCAGGTCACCTGAAATAGCTGAGAGTGTGGGAATCTCAGCTCCTTTGCTTTGGATAGAGGACAATAACATTTAATATTTATTTTGGGTTTGCTTGGCTCCAGCTAGTTAGAGTGCTTTGTGATCTTAACCAAGCAACAGTGGGACGATCTGAGCTGTAATTCCCTGGGAGAGGCAGTGTTAGGCACCCCACTCTACCTGTGAAATGTTCTCACCAGAAATATGTAACCTGACCAAAAGCAAACTACTAGGCCCAGATTTGAGGTAACAGGAAAGTCAGAGACCATGAAGACAAATTCAGAAATTCAAACAAATTCAGAATTTAGAGTGGTCACTGCAAGCACATTTGTTTCACGAAAATGATTATAAAGACAAAGAGCTATTCCAGATAAAATAATGTGAAACATGATCCTTGCTTGGAATACAGTTTTTAAAAAGCATCTTTTTGAGTAGGCAAAATAGCAACCATATAATGTGTATAATTAGTCAAATGGCCATATAAACATGTATCTAATGTGAAAGCAGAAAAAGGGAGACCCCGACGATGCTCAAGGACCACGCCACACACCAGGAAACCCGATAGGAGATTTTATTAAAGGGAGTCTCTGGAGCTGGGAGGGCAAAGGAAGGAGAGATAGAGAAGGAAAGAGAGATGTGTAGAGAGGGGAGAGTAAAGGAAGAGAGAGAATAGGGGAGAGGGTCAGTGATTTATAGGGGCCGGATTTGCGCGTGCAGGTCAAACAGAAGGATTCTCCTTGATAGGTGAGTTTAAAGGTAACTTGGGCCTGAGTGGCTGGCCTGAGTTAGGTCATAGCCTAGGGGAGGGGATGGCTGCTACATCGTCCCTCTTGAGTTTGGGCGTTTATAGAAAGGTTTTATGAGATAGGACCTTCATAGTAAAAGGGAACGAACCCGGTAGGGGGGTTTGAGTAAAAGAATATTTGCGGACACCAGAGAGTCATATTGTAAGATTAGGTAGCTTATAACATTGCAACTTTTCTACATATAATATGATGAAATAGTTTACAGCAATAAAACAGAATGTACTACTGTATCACACGACATGAATATATCTCAAAAATATGAGTTAAATCGGGTCGGGGATTTAGCTCAGTGGTTCCAGGGCCTGTCCTGCAAGCGCAAGGCCCTGGGTTCAATCCCTGGTTAATCACATGCCATACTGGGTGTGGAGAATTGCAACCAGTACCACATACCACAGTACCGGGCGTGGTGGCTCACGCCTGTAATCCCAGCACTCAGGAGGCAGAGGCAGGAGGATTGCTGTGATGTGAGTTGGAGGCTGAGCTCAGGGCCAGCCTGAACCACAAAGTGAGACCCTGTCTCAAAAAAAAAAAAAAAAAAAAGAGTTAAATAAAACAAATTCAAAAGAAGAAAAGAAAACCATCATTTAGACACATCTGAATACAGACTAGGATCTAGAGAGCTTTAGAAAATTGTAAACATTGTCAAGTGTGGAATGGTATTGTGATATCATAAAAGAATGTTCTTACTTTGGGGGCTGGGATTTGGTTTAAGTGGTACTGTGCATACCTTGGAAGCACAAGGACTTGAGTTTGATCCCTGGTACTGGAAAGAAAGAAAGTCCTTACTGTTAGGAAATTTAAATGTGGAAGCATTTTGAGATGACGTGTCATAACATCTGTAAATTGCTTTGAGGAAGGGAGATCAGTTCACCTAGTTAGAGGTTAACAAGGGCACTATCACAAAAAGTTGACAACTCTTAAATACAGGTTTTTATTATACTGTATGTTTTCAATTTTTTTAACACATGAAACAGTTTCATAATGAAAAGATGAAAAAAAATTCATGGACAGACAGCATGGCCAGGAGATTGGAAGATCGCTTGAACTTAGGAATTCAAAATCAGGCTGGGAAATACAGCAAGATTCTCAACTCCAGGAGGAAGGAAGGGAGGAGGGGAGGAAGGAAGAGAAGGAACGAGAGAAGGAGGCAAAAGAGGGAGAAGGAAGGAGTGGGGAAGGAACATCCGTAGAGTTTCTGAGCTTGTGTATTGGCTGAGAGAAGAACCAGCCCTTTGATCTCAGCAGTCTGGTGTCCCAGGATGTCCTTATGTCTCAACATGTGGGTCATGGGTGTCCCCTCTGCCACATCTGAAAAGTTCTATGACCACTGTGAGTTGCTTTTTAAAATGCTCTTTGGGGCCAGGGATTTAGCTCAGTGGTTCCAGCATCTGCCAGGCAAGCACAAGGTCTGGCGCCTGATTCCCATAACTATATGCAACAGTGCTGGGTGTGGTGACTCACACCCATCAGTAATCAGAACCCCACACCACAATGGTGGGCGTGGTGGGTCACATCTGTAATCTCAACACTCGGGAGGCAGAAGCAGGAAGATTGCTGTAAGTTTGAGGCTGGCCTGAGCTATATAGTGAGCTCAGGGCCAGCCTAAACTACAAAGTGAGACCCTGTCTCAAAACATAAATAAATAAATACAGATAAAAATAAAATGTTCTTTGATAAGAGATTTGTGTGTAGAAGAAAAAAAAAACACTATTTGTGTTAGTTTTTTAGAAACACACTTAATTATTTAACTAATACATTGGGGAAAAAACCCCTCTCATTTTCTTTAAGCTTTTACCTTCAACTGACAACTTTTATTTATAAATCCGCTAAATTTTAACAATCACTTTTACAACAGCTTTTACATCTTACTTAATTAAATCCCATTATATATTTTAAACTGGATTTATAAATTTAGTATATTTGGGTTTATTTATAAGCACTTCAAATACCAAATAATCACAACATTCTCAAACACTTAAACAATTCTAATAAGTATAATAAATTACACTTAAAATATAGTGCATCTCGAGTTCCCATAAACATTCCAATATTGTTTACAAACCTCGTAAAATCACAAAACTAAACAATTACTCAATTACACAATTTTAATTGGAGTCATGAGGCTAATATATTAGATTCTTTAATACTGACTCTTCTTAAACTTTACAAACACTTAAAATGCCCAATATACACAGATTATTGCTAAACCTACTAGAAAAGTATTCATAGTCACTGGAATCCTTCCCAAGGTCAACAGACACTTACGGAGGAAGGAAACAATTAAGTCGAGCTAAGCAAGTTGCAGTCTCCGTCTCAGTGGACCGAGGTAACAGGGCAGATTTTGCGGTGAAACCAGGTCATCTCCTCCTGTAAGCTGGCAGACGAGGGCAGCCATGAAGACCAGACTCCCCACCGGGAATGTCCAAGAGTCTCCGGGGTTTGAGTCTCACCTCCTTATTCCCAAATCGCTTCCCTGTGTTTTTTCCTGGCCAGATTCCTCTCAGAATCACCTCCCGCCCCTCACCCCCATATTCTGTCTCTCTGGTGGGACCACGGCCTTAGCTGGTGAGTGAGCAGTTGGATTCTGTGTGTCTCCAGCTTGTTGTTCAGCGCCGAACTCAACACGCAGTCACGCTGGAGACTGACTTGGAGCCAAAACTTGGTGTCTGCCTCAGGGACACCTTGTAGCGACAGCTTCTCTGGGACAGGGGCACAGGTCCTAGTCATGGTCTCCACATCCCCAGCCCAGGAAGGATGTTCTAGATGTGTGGGTGAGTGGGCTCGTTTTAACTTTCACCCTCTGAGCCCACGAATATTGTCTGTGCTTCTCCTTTCCTGAGTTTTAAATTCTTAGAGTTTAAGAATGCAAACCCAGGAAGAGATTTCCAGGTTTCTCTCGCTTCTCTTCTCCCCCTTCCCTCTCCTCTCCCCTCTTCTCTCTCTTTTTTCTTTCTTTTGAGACAGGGTCTCACTTTGTAGTTCAGGCTGGCCCTGAGCTCAGCCTCCAACTCACCTCACAGCAATCCTCCTGCCTCTGTCTCCCGAGTGCTGGGATTACAGGCGTGAGCCACCACACCCGGCACTGTGGTATGTGGTACTGGTTGCTGCTGGGCTGAGTCTCCACATCCGGTATTGTTATGTGGTTACCGGGGATCGAACCCGGGTCCTTGCGCTTGCAAGACAGGCGCCTGGAACCACTGAGCCTAATCCCCAGCCCTCTTCTCTTCTCTTTTTATCTTCTGTTTTTTCCCTCCTTTCTTCTTTTCCTTTTTTTTTTTTTTACTTTTAGAAAAGTATGAAGTATTTCAAGCATGCAAAAAAGAATAAAGGCTAATAGTAAGATCCAGTTATCTACTCCAATATATATAAAGTTTATACATGTTATATATAATATATATAAAAAACAGGTGAATATGAATCTTTTGTTTGATCTTTGTTTTTAAGACAAGGTTTCACTTTGTAGTTCAGATTGGCCTTGAATTCACTATATAACTCAGGCTAGTCTGGAACGCTTGGTGATCCTCCTGCCTCAGCCTCCTGAGAGCAGAGATTATGCACCATCAGGCTTGGTCGTTTGTCAGATCTTACTCTTGTCTCTTGCAGAGGTAAGTACTACTGGAATTTTCTGTGTGGTGTCTCATGTGTGCTTTTATTTAACAAGTGCATTCATAATTAATCATAATGGTTTTGCATCTTTTGAATAACTGGCATCATACAATGTACCCTTTGGCATTTGCTTTTTGTATTTAGCAATATGTTCTGACGCTTGCCCATGTTGGCACTTGCAGCAATAGTTTGTTCCTTTTTTCACGACTTTGTAATAGTCCTTTGAATGAACACAGCACAGTGCAACTATTCTCCTGGTGATGGAAATTTGTTTTCCATTTATCTGTAGAAACATCCTAACAGTCCTGTGTACATCCTTCCATGTGCATGAGTGAGGATTTCGCTAGGCATTCTTTGTGGGAGTGAGGATGTTGCATAATTAAATTTCACAAAATGTGGGAGGTTGTATACTTTTATTAGCAATTAGGCAAATTCCTCTTGTTCCACACCCTGGACAGTTATTCATATTGTCAGGGGTTTTTTCCCCTCGTTTTTGCTCCTCTGGTAGGCACAAAATGATATCTCTCTTTGTGATTTTAAATTGCATCTTCTAGGTGAGCATAGTGATACACGTCTGTAATTCCAGTTCTCCGCAGGCTGAGGCAGACAGATTGCAGCCTGGGCAACTTAGTGAAACTCTGTCCCCAAAGGAAACATTTAAAAACAAAAGGGCTATGGATGTAGCAAAGGCCCTGGGTTCAATTCCCTCTACCTCATCTTTTTTTTTTTTCATTTCTCTGAGTACCAGGCCCACATTTATTTATTGACCCTTTACTGCAAACTTGTCCACTGTGGCCTCTCTCTCCCACAGGCACAACCAGGGATAGGTCAATTGTTTCAAAGGGGACAGTGCTGGTAACATAGAGGAGGAAAGAAACTAGTAGTTTCAACAGACATGCAAAGAAAGATATTTATCTTTCTGTTTTGATGTGCAGGGGATCAAACCCAGAATCCTGCCCTTGCTAGGTGAGTGCACTACCACAGAACTATGCCCACAGCCTCTCAAATACTTGCTTTGTTAGTCCTTAAATACACTGTGGTTGCCTGTAGCCACAGGAGGAGCCACGACTCACTGCCTTTCTGTTGCCTCTTCTGTCAGATCTTAACCTATCAGCTCTACGTTGCCCCCACCTACAAGGTTTCTCTTCTGACTATCCAAAGCTGTGCTCTCAATACTTAGGTGAAGTTCATTTGCCTAGGATTGGGCTATCCATGGCCCCAGAGCTCTGGTAGCTCTATGGTAGGGTCTTTATTGTCAGAACATTTTTTTTTTTTCTGGTGCCAGTACTACTTGGGAACCATCTGTGTGGTATGAGCACTGTAAATCTAGATGCTCTCTCTGCATCTGGACACATGGTGATTTCTTCCCTCTACAAAAGACAGATTCTAAATACACAAGACTCAGTATTTTCCAGAGAAAGGCCAAGACTTTCTCAGCATTCTAAAGCAGTGAACAGCATCACTTTTTGTACTTATTGACACCATTTTTTTCTCTAAGAAAGATGATATTAGAGTTTCTATCACTTCTCTTTTACCTTAATTTATAAAGAACACCCCCCGCCCCCAGTGAAAACATTGGCTGGGGTTTATTCTCTACACCTGACTCAGAGACTTGACTGTGCCAGCCTCTTGGACCTCAGCCAAACCATAGATTTTTCAGGGGTACTGCACAAGTACTCTCAGTCATGAATGCTGACACTTAAAATATTTAAAAGTTTATTACAGGGCCAAGGATTTAGCTCAGCTGTTCCTGCATCTGTTTGGTAAGCGCAAGGTCCCAAGTTCAATCCCTGGTACTATACACCACAGTGCTGGGTGTGGTGGCTTGTGCCATAATCCCAGCACTCTGAGACAGAGATAGGAGGATTGCTGTGAGTTCAAGGCTATCCTGGGCTACATAGTGAGTTCAGGGTCAGCCTGAACTACAAAGTGAGAACCTGTATCAAAAAACTAAAAAAAAAAAAAAAAAATTATTACATATGGTATCCTTTTTTAAACAACTCCATCGGAATAATTGGAATATAATTTATACATAATGTACCCATTTCAGGTTTATAGTTCAATGGTTTTATATATCCATATATAGGTAAACCATTACCATAGTCAATTTTAGACCATTTTAATCACCCCCCAAAGAAACTGTACCCTTTAGCTATCATGCTCTTCTCACCATGCCCACTCCTCTGTCCTAAGCAACTCTTGATCTGTGATTTCTGTATTTATGGACTTTCTTCTTTAGGTCATTTCATATAAATGGGACTATATAATTCACGGCCTTTTGAGGTTATCTTCTTTCACTTACCAGACTGTTTTCAAAGTTTATTTTTATTGTAGTGTGTACAGAACTTTATTCCTTTTTATAGTTAAACAATATTTCATTGTATGGCTCTATCATGTTTCATTTATCTATTCATGCATTGATGAATATGAAGGACTGTTTTACCTTTTAGCTATTGGGAATAGTGCTGCTATGAACATTTGTGAACACATCTTTGTTTGAATACCCATTTTTAACTCTTTTGAATGTATATCTACCTAAAATTGGAATTGTTGGTTCATATGGTAATTTGGGGGGAAGTGGGTGTGGTCTGTCAATCACAGAGATTGAGGACATAGGTGGAAGATAGTTTCCAAGCCCTGCACCTGAGGACACTGACTCCAAGTCTTCTGGCACAAGATCAAGCAGAGTTTTGATAGGACAGCCTAGATCTGATGGTGGAATGGGGGTATAAAAGACGGCAGCCATTAAACTCATGGCTGGTGGGAGCTTTTTTTCACTGGTCTGCTCTGCATTCTCCAGAGTACACTTCTTTCTATTTCTTTTTCTACTTTCATGACCTACACGCCTCTGCAGAGCATATTTCTTTTATAGTTCTTTTCCTACTTTAATACCTTTCCACTAACAAGTGTAAAACCTCCCCATTTTGTTTCCTGTCTGATTCTCTGTTCAGGTCAGCAAGAGCCTACAAAAGACCTCTGGGAAGAACGCAGCCACTCAGTACTCCAATCACACTGAGCTTAATGTTTTGGGGGGATTTCCAAACTGTTTTCTATAACAGTTGCACCACTGCACATTTCCAAAAGCAGTGAATAGTATTCTGGTTTCCCTACATCTTCACCAACATTTATTTTCTCTTTTTAAAAAAATGTTATTGTAGGCAGCCTGGTGGATATGGAATGATGTTTCACTGGTTTTGATTTGTATCTTTCTAATAGCTAATGCTGGACATCTTTTGTGGGCCTATTGGCCACTGGAAAGATGGCTATCCAAATCTTTTACCTATATTTTAATTGTGATGCTCTACTTTTTGTGGTTGAGTTGCTTATACTCTTTGAACTAACATTTTGTGAGCACAGTTTACCTGGCCGGGTATGAGGCTGTGGCATTTGGGGGCAGAAATCTAAGAGGTAAGATCCCTGTCTTACCGCTGATTGACCTCTGCTGGGAATGATGAATGCCTCCAGCAGGGGCCTGGCCTCTGGGGCTTCAGTGCAGAGGAGGAGGTGGCATGTTGGTCAATTCTGTCGTGATTCTGGGGCTTCAGAGAGAGAGTGAGGCCCAGAGAAATAGGGTGAAACTGAGTGAAGTTGGGAACTGTTGTTGGAGTTGAGGAAATGGTGCCCGTTGCTGCTTGCATATGTTTGACATTATGTCTGCATATGTGCAGCCTGAGCAGAGCTAGAGAAGCCATAGTAAGCCAGACAGGCATTCTTAGGTTACTCTGAAGGTTGTGGTGGCAAAAGTCCTTATACAATGTGTAGAAAATTTTTTCTATGAAATATTTAGCCTTTCATCCCATGGGGACAGAGACTCCATATGTCCTGGTCATCTTTTCTCAGCACTCAGCGTGCGACATCAGTTGATGTGGTGTATGTGTGCCCTGTGGTTTGTTTCATTCTTGTCACAGTTAGGGATGATATTTGGTTATGAAACCATCTCTGACTACTTGAGGATGGAAACCGCCCTCTGAAATGTGGCCTTCAAGACAAGCCTTTCTATTCTTTTAAAAATTGTGATGGCCAAACTTTGGCAGGAGGATCTTTTGCGCCTAAAGTTTGGGACTACCTTGGGCAATACAATAAGACCTCATTTTTAGAAAGAAAGAAGGAAGGAAAGAAAGAGGAAGGAAGGAAGAAAAGGAAGAAAGGAGAGAGGGAAGGAAGAGGAAAGGAAGGAAGGAAGGTAGGTGTCAGAATTTATTTGGGGATGAAAGTGTAGCTCATTGGTTGATGGCAGCTTAGCACACATGAGAACTTCAAGTCAATTTCCAGCAACTCTGCAAAAAGATTGTGGCAATATTCCCATAACAAAATTTGTAGTCTTCACTATTTTTAAATGTATAATTCTATGTGGAATATTGTGTGCAACTGATCTCCAGACAATTGTCCTCCTGCAAGATTGAAACATCTTGCCCATTATACAACTTTCTTCCCCTTTTATGTCCACCATTTTTTTTTTTTGCAACTACAATTCTGCATTCAGTCTCTATGATTTTGAAAATTCTCTATATATCATATAAGTAGACTCATACAATATTTGTCCTTTTGCGACTATTTTATTCAGCACAAAGTACTCAATGTTATTCCATGTTGGACTGCATGTCATTTATTTTCTTTTTAATTTGTTTGTTTTCAGAGACAAGGTTTGACTATGTTGCCCAGGCTGACCTAAAACTCCTGGGCTCAAATAATTATCCTTCCTCAGATCCTCAAGTAGTATCTGGGACTACTGGCAATAACTACAGTGCCTAGCTTATTTCTTTCCTTTGTAAGGCTGAATAATATTCCACTGTGTGTACATACCAAAATTTGTTTAGCCACTCATCCAAGAAATATTTGTTTTGTTTCTGCCTTTTAGCTGTTGTAAATAATGCTACTACAAGTATTGGTATAAAAATGATTATTCTCAGACCCTACTTCCTTTGAGGAGGTGGAATTGCTGGTTCATATGGACATCGTGTTTTTCTTTTGTTTTTGTTTTTGTTTTTGAGACAGGGTCTCACTTTGTAGTTCAGGCTGGCCCTGAGCTCAGCCTCCAACTCACATCACAGCAATCCTCCTGCCTCTGCCTCCTGAGTGCTGGGATTACAGGCGTGAGCCACCACACCTGGCTGTGAAATGTGATACTGGTTGCTGCTGGACATGAGTCTCCACACCCAGTATTGTATGTGGTTAACTGGGGAATCAAACCCAGGTCTTTGCACTTGCAGGACAGGCACCGGAACCACTGAGCTAAATTCCGACCCTATGTTTTTCATTTCTTAAGGAACTGTTTTCAAGAGAAATTTCTGTCAAATAAAAATATCATGTTTAGCATCATCAATAACAACAAACAAAGATGAGATGACACTTCACTATGACACAAACCTGGACTCCCAGACTCAAAGGCAAATCCATGGGACAATAAGATGGAAGAATCTGAAAGGCAACCAGCTGAATTCCCTGCACTGGTAACAAGAGAAGTGAAAAAACAGACAAAAGAGGCTCTGGAAAAAATAAAATCAGGAACAATTTCCAAGATAAAAAAAGAGACAGTGATCATAATTAAAGACATGATTAATAACTCCAGAGCAGATAAAAAAAAAAAAAAAGGAGCTGGGAGAATGATGGAAACCATGAATACTCAACATAGGAAAGAACTGGGAAATATGAAGCACATCCAAGTAGATATCCAAGAAATTAAAAATGCCACTGAAAGTTTCTACAGCAAAGTAAGTGAATGTGGGGACAGAAATTCAGAAATAAAAAACAGGATTGCAGTTAGTGAACATGTAAAGGAAGATTTCTTAAAAATAGTGAGGAACAATGAGAAATCAATCCAACAGCTACTAGATGATGCAAAAAGGAATAACTTAAGGTTGGTTGGAGTTAATGATGTAGTAGGAAATGGCACAAAAAACAAACTTTTCACAGAAGTAATTGCATAAAAATTTCCCAAACAGAAAAAAAGATTTTGACATAAAGATGAGACATGTAGAACTCAAAGTAGTCATGTTAAAAAAAAAAAGACATCTATACCTAGACCTTTAATAGTCAAGATTCCAGAAATCTAAAACAAGAACAAAATAATAAAGGATGGTACAGAAAAGAAACAAATCACATACAAAGAAAAGCCCCTAAGAATCAGCAGACTTCACAAAACTAACCCTCAAGTCAAGAAGAGCTTTGCTGGGAGCTATTCTGAGGCCTCAGTAATTCCATGATGTTGTGATGCTCAAGGACACGATTACATCAGCACAAGATCCTTGTAAATTCAGAATTATCACTTCCCTGTGAGTCATCTGCTATTCCCTATGAAGCAACCCAATAAATTGTGGCAAGTTTGGGATTTTTTCATCTTTGCTTCCTTAGAACAGCATTGACCAACCTCAAATCTCAGCTTCTTCTCTAAGTCTCTTTTCTTTCTATTTATTAATTAATTTGTCTGGTGCTCTCATACTCATGAGAGACTAGGAATTACTGCAAAGTTTCTAATAACATCCTCCTCTGTTCCCCACAAAGCTCAGAGTGAAGGATTTCAAGCTCTAAAAGAAACAAAACCCAGATTGATGTGTCCTGTAAATCTATCTTTCAAAATCAATGGAGAAAAAAGATAATTTAATGACAAAGAATACCTGAGAAACTTCATGAGTACCAAACCAATCCTCCAAAAAAATTCTAAACAGTATCCTAGGAAAAGACAATGAGGGTCACAACTCCAAGACACCAAACAGAACGAATCCATCTGACAAGGCAAGAAATGCAAAAGGGGGGAAAAATCCAACAGCAGGAAAAGATCATGATACAGATAATTCCATGCACATCAGTTATCATTACTAGGATAATGGTCTGAATTTACCAAAAAAGAAATAAACTGGCAGAATAGATCAAGAAGCAAGCTCTAGGGCCGGGTATATAGCTCAGTGGTTCTGGCGCCTGTCTTCCAAGGACAAGGGCCTAGGTTCGATCCCTAGTAACCACATAACAATACTGGGTGTGGAGACTCACGCCCAGCAGCAATCAGCACCACATACCACAATGCTGGGCATGGTGGCTCATGCCTGTAATCCCAGCACTCGGGAGGCAGAGGCAGGAAGATTGCTGTGATGTGAGTTGGAGGCTGAGCTCAGGGCCAGCCTGAACCACAAAGTGAGAGCCTGTCTCAAAAAAAACCTTAAAAAAAGAAGAAGCAAGCTCTAATAATATGTTGCATACAAGAAACACACAATTAAAAAAAAATTCACAGACTGAAGCTCAATGGATGAAAAACAATACTCTATGCAATATGAACCCAAAAGAAAGCAAGGATAGCTATTATATTTTCAGACAAAGTGGATCTCAAGCCAAGTTTAACTACTAAAGACAAAGATGATCATTACATCTTTGTAAAGGGAACAATCCAAGAAGAAGAGATAATAGTCATAAATATATATGCACCACATACTAATGCATATAACTATGAAAAACAAGTATTAATGGACATAAAAAATCAAATAAGCAATAATACAATTGTAATAGGGGACCTCAATACCCCATTGTCAGAAATACATCAACTAGACCAAAAATCAACAACTTAATTCTAAAATTTAATGAAACTCTTGAACAATTAGACAATAGATGCCTACAGAGTATTCTACTTCATAAAATCAGAATACACAGTCTTCTCAGCTGCATATGGGTCATTCTCAAAGGTAGATCATATGCTAGTTCATAGAACTTATTTACATAAATGAAAAGGAGTTGAAGTTATCCCTTATATATTATCAGATTATAGATCAATGAAACTGGAAAACAGTAGCAAAAGAAACCACAATAACTGAATAAACACATGGAAACTGAATATCACCCTCCTGAACAACCAATATGTCATAGAAGAAATTAGACAGTTTCCACATTTAAATGAAGATACAATACAATATACTGGAATTTACAGGACACAATGAAAACAGTCCTACAAAGGAGTGACTAACTTATTAGAAAAACAGAATGAGCTCAAAAATAACCTAATGCTGAACCTCAAGCTTCTAGAAAAATAAAAAAGAGCAATGCAAACCCAAAGGGAGAAAATTATAAGAATTAGAGGAGAAATCAATCAATGGAGAGTAAGAGAATGATACAAAAAAAAAAATCAAATATTGAAGAGTTGGTTCTTCAAAAGATAACCAAAATTGACAATCCCTTAGGCAGGCTTGTGAAAAAAGGGGGGGGGGGAAGGCTCATATCCATGCCATTAGTAATGAAAAGGGTGAAATGACAACAGATCCAGCAGAAACTCAGAGGATACCTACTTTGAGAAACTGTACTCCAATAACATGGAAAATACAGAAAAAATAGACAGATTTCTAGTTGTATATGAATTACCAAAGTTCAACACGAAAGATATAAATGTTTTAACTAACTCAATATCAGTCAAGGAAATTGAAAACTTACCAACAACAAGAAGGACAAAAAACCGCAGGTACTCATGGCTTTACTGTTTAATTCTACAAGAAATTTAGAGAAGTTAATTCCTCTAATCTTCAAACTCTTTAATTAAATTGAAAGTGAAGCATATTCCCTAATTGACTCCTGGAAGCAAGCATCACCTTGATCCCAAAAGCAGAGAAAGATCCAACCAAAAAAGAGAACTACAGGCCCATCTCCCTAAGGAACATAGTTGCAAAAATCTTCAAATGAGATGCAGGCAAACAGAGTGCAGAAGATCAAGGAGATCATAAACTCTGCATCCCAGGGATGCAGGGATGGTTCAACATACATATATCAATAAGTGTAGTATACTGTATTAACAGAGTCAAAGACAAAAACCATATGATCAACTCAGATATAGAAAACATGTTTGACAAAATCCAATACCGATCATGATAAAATCCCCACAAAAATTGAAATAGGTGGACTTCATCTCAACCTAATAAAAGCCACTTAAGAAAAACCAGCAGAACATTATATTAAATGGTCAGAAACTGAAATCTTATGTGCTAAAATCAAGAAGAATCACTGCTCCTCTTCATTATAGAAACATTAGCCACAGCAATTAGAGAAGAGAAAGAAATAAGGACAGAAATGAAGTTAAATTGTCATTAAGAGCAGAGAAAAAGCTTCTCTGAGATTTAGTGTCCAGACACCGGAATATAGTAGCATGAGGAAGAGAAAAAAGATGGAAATTGGTCCCCAGGACCTAGCAAAGATATAAAGGGAGAACTGAACTCCACAGGAAGAGCGGAAAGAGCCTAATGCAGAAGAAGGAGTGGCAAGCAGCACTTCTCTCTGAGCCCTGACTCACTACATGGGAGGAGGAGCTGAAGTTTGTGGCCCCACAGTGACTACCGGAAACCTCAGAGTCCACCGTAGAGAAGCATATCAGTGGAATGGAGCAGTGGATGCAGCAGACTGCAGTGGCTGGTGAGTTAATCAGGTTCAGATATCACATGAGAGAGTGATTGGCTGGAAGTCATCGTGGAGAGAGGACCACTAAGCTCAGAACTTAGAGCAGCTGTAGGCCAGCTCCATCTAATGGCTCCCAATTTCAGCGGGATGTAGAACTGAGTTAAATAGGCAGCAGGTCAAGGAGCCAAGTTCAAGCTGACAGGGAGCCGAGTTCAAGCCAGCAAGAGGCGCACAGAGTGTTGCCAGCTGAACAAAGTAGATTCCAGCCTCACAATCAGAAATTAACCTGAGCTCCAGAACTAAAGCCACAGGCTTGCTGGGATTATAACTACCCCTGTGTAAATCTATGGCTGACTTGCTAAGATTAATCAGCACAGATCTGGGCTCCGTCTGCCCACGCTTGTCTACGAGTGACAGCAGACACACGTCCTGAAGTGAACATTTATTTCTTATTTTTATTTTGTTTTTCTTTTCTTGATTGTTTGTTCCTGTTTTATGAATGTGGAGATTATTTATAGTTTATATTTTCGTTCTGTTCTTGTTTTTATTTCTTCCTTCTCTCCCTCCTTTCTTTTTTCAGTTTCCCATAAATTCGCATAATCTTCTTTTGGCCTCCAGCCTTATTTCTAATCTTTTCCTCTTCTTCTATTTCAAAATTTTTTCCTTAACTCCTGTTAAATTATCTTCCCTGTGGGTAAAATTGCCATACTGAGGGCCTATTCTTTATACAATTTTCTGGTTTGTTTTAGGTTTTGTTATATAACCACAAATATAGTCTATACAGTTAAAGATGTCAAATTAATAGCTCCCACAGTGGGTCATTTTCTGGGTTGTGTTTGATGCTATTGTTACTGCTCATTGTACTACTTTAGCCAAGGTGATATAGTTGTTCTAATCAGTTGTTCTTCCTGGTATGCTGAGACTAGGATTGCCTAAGGGTTATAAACAATACTATAGGCCAAGGGCAGAGAACCAACAGCTAGGCCAAATAGGCAGCAACTTCTCATTTCCAGTAAATTGAAAAGGTCGGATCTCACAGCAGACTCAAAACCCAATAGCTAGCTACACCTGGAAGGTATCACTGAGAAGTAGTCATTTATCTAAGGTTCTAAATACTAGCCATAGTTACCTGCATAAGCAATTTACCAGCATCAACCCAAGAATTAAACTAAAATAAAGAGAAAATCAGAAGACACAACCCCAGACAACTAATTTACCAAATGCAAACTTAGACGGGAATGAAGTGAAGCAATCTGAAAGCCACCCACTGGGACTCTCTGAAGTGGTTACAGCAGAAATAAAAAAGGAGATGAATGAGGCTCTAGAAAAAAAATCAAAGCAGAAATAATTTCTCAGATAACTACAAAGACGGTGATCATAACAAAAAACATGCTTAGTGACTCTAGAGCAGGTACAGAAAAAAAAATAGAGGAACTTAGGAAAATGATAGAAACCATGAATGAATAACATAGGAAGGAAATAGAATCCATGAAACAGATATCCAGATTAAAAATTCCATTGAAAGTATATGCAGCAGAATGAGCCAATGTGAGGAGAGGCTATCAGATATACAAGACAGGATCGTGGTTAGCACTCAGGCAAGGGAAGATTTCCTAAAAATAGCAAAGGATCATGAAAAATAAAAAAACCTGCTTGAGTTCTAGCTAGAATCGGAGACAGCACTTTCTGATTGGTTCCAGGTGCGGGACTTTTCCGTATATGTCCTGGATCTCTGTGATTGACGAGCCACACCCACTTTACCAACTTGACCTTGGCCCTGTTTCCTGCGTAGGCCCTGTAGTTCTTTCTTCTGATGAAAGTCAACTCAGAGGTCCCCAGCTCCTCTTTGAGAGAACTTTGTGGGCTCTATCCACAAAAATACAGTGACAAAGTACAAGAAACCCTAAGGCTGACTATGGCATCTACTTCATCCTCCAAGCCTCCACTAGTAGAGAGGATGGAGTACACTGGCCTGGTAAACCTTGCTGTTTTCTGCATTTTTCTCTAGCCCACAAGAACTTCATTCTTTTCTTTTTAGCTGACATTTAACCTATCTTTGAAGTTAGTTTTCCCCATAAAATATTTCTTTCCTTTTAAGAGTAATTATATCACACTGACATTTCTTGATGGAGAATAAACCAGAAATGTCCAAACAAATATCTTATGTTGTAGCTCACTGAGCTAAAACCTAGAGGCTGGAGTGACACTTGTTCCCCAAAGCGGAGTCCCAAGGGGAAATCTGGCAGGTTCCTGTGCTCTGGACTGTGCTGGGGTTCACTGCTGGTCTGTAGCAGGTAAGGAGAAATGGATTCTGGGCTGTCAGCTGGCTGTGGGGAGGTCTTCGGGGACACACTCCAGGCGGTGGAGGGGCAGGAAGTCGGAGCAGCTGGAGGAGCTGTGGTTAGAGAATCCCCCGGGGCTGCAGCGTTCGCTCCACTGAGCTCCTCCTGTGACAGCCCATTCATTTCTTCATTCCCTGGCCAGGTTCTTCGCCTTCTGGCTCTCAGGCCTCCAGGGTCTGTGCTTCAGGATCGCAGTGGACTGGATTTGGGAGCTGTCATGAGAAAAGCAACCCTAGGCCCCTTGCAGGAGTGTTTTAAAGGTCCTTCCGTATCCCCCAGTAAACCTCAGCAAATGTAACCGTGCCAGGGGCTGGAAAAGTTCAGAAAATAGAGGGCAGTCTCTGGACAACGTAGACTTCTATTCTTTCTCCTTTATTTTTATTTTTTCCTGAAAGAATAAACTCCATTTCACTTAAATCCTAGAGAAAATGATATTTGCGAAGGTCAGACTGAAGTTTCTTTTGCCTCTGCCTTGGTGCTTGTCTGTTTCAAAACACGGCTGATTTCTGTTTTCCTCTCCAAAGTCTCCAAGGCTGGCCAGATGTTCCCAGGCCCGGAGGAGGACTCATCCTGCTTTTCAGGGTTGTAGTAGCATCAGAGGGGGAGGCTCACGAGCTTTTCTGGCCTTCCCTAATCTTCGCGCACAGGTTAGGACAATGTGGACAAAAGGCATGAAAGAAAGGAAATTCCCTTGTCTTCTGAGCTCTTCTAGAAGCAACAGGGCAGACAAAAAAAAAAAAAAAAAGAATGAATGTGTTAGTGGGCAAGAGACTTGAGAAAGTCCATCATATGGGTAAAGCCAAAGGTAACATAGTAATGTTTTAAAGATGAGAGGATGACCAGGGATCTGAAGAGCACACAGTTCATACAGGTCAGTATTTATTGAGCATCCACTGTATGCTTTGCTCTTTATGAGATGACAGGACTGGCACTCTGAGATAAACCAGGACCCTTGTCTTCAGTTGTACAAATAGCTAATTGCATGTAGTACAGAAGGTATTCACCACATAATATTTGGTGTTTGTTTTCACTTTGTGACACAGAGCTTCTAAAATGCTTGGAATTTCCACAGTGGTAAGAATGTCTTTTGTTGGAGCAGGGATTTAGCTCAGTGGTTCCAGTGCCTGCCTTGAAAGTGCAAGGGCCAGTGTTCAATCCCTGATAACCACATAAAAAAATGCTGGGCACGAAGACTCATGTCCACCAGCAATTAGAACCACGTACCACAGTGCTGGGCATGGTGGTTCATGCCTATAATCCCAGCACTTGGGAGGCAGAGGCAGGAGGAGTGCTGTTAGTTCAAGGCTGAGCTCTAGGCCAGCCTGGACTGCTAAAGCGAGACCCTGTCTCAAAAAAAAAAAATTAAAAAAAAAAGAATGTCTTTTGTTGTCCGTAAGCTCTTGCAGCCATACGTGAGTTCATGCTAATAAGGTGACATGTGGGCCCTCGAGAATTTCAAGGCCTCCCACAGAGGGTGTTGGCACCTTCAACATCCTCCATTCTCACTTCTAGAAAGAGAAGATGGGACAGAGAGAGAACTTATTCATAGTGAATAATGATTTGATCAATCATCTACGTAGTAAAACCTGGATAAAGATTCTTGAGCAGCTAGGTATGGAGTGTTTCTTGGTTGGCAAACACATCAAGATTCCTCCTTACACACCTTGCTCTATGTATCAATACATGGTGGTATCTGTATCAAACTGTAATTATAGGTACTACGGTATTTCCCTGAGTTATGAGAATATCAATTTTAAGGAGTATCACTCCTGACTTGGGGTGATGGGAAGCCCCAGATTTGTTGTCAGTTATCCAGATATGCAGATAGTCTGAGGACTCTTTTCAGGTGGCATCCTAAATAGAGGTCTTCTGGGAGGGACCCCTTACCCCAGCCAGTAAGTCTGCACTGTGCAGTTATGGGGAGTACCAAGTTGCCTCAAGTTGAATGTAGTGTCACACACCTGTAATCCTGGGACTCAGAAGGCAGAGGCCGGCAGATCATAAGCTGGACCTCAGCCTCCGTGATTTAGCAACTTAGTGAGATCTGTCTCTAAATGAAAAAGAAATGGGTAGGATGGCTGTGCAGCTCAGCGTGAAGTCCCTGGTTCCATCTCTAGTAACACCACACACACACACACACACACACACACACACACACACACGGATTAATGGACAGTGGAGAGTTGAGAATTGTTGGAAACTTAAAACTACTACGCAGTCACTGATAAAGGTGCAGTCACTGTCTCCTCCCACATGAAATTGCTGCCTTTATTGTAGACCCAAAGTGAAGTAAGGGCAATTTCAGAAGATTTAATTCGTAATGATTTAAAGGGCATTACAAGGAGTGGTAGGCATAGCACGGGGCTTCCTCTGAGGAGCCACACTCCTCACAGCGCTCTTGCTGTAGGTACTGCTGTTATTTCCAGTCTACACACAAGAAGACTGGCACTCAATACACACGGGACTGAGCTAGACTGAACTCTCACCACTTGATAGTAGACACCGAGTGCATTAGTTTGCTAGAGCTGCAGTAACAAAGTATCACGCAGTTTGAGACACCAGATATCAGAAAGCAAGGTGTTAGCAGGCTGACTACCCTGCAGAAGGCTGGGGGAGAATCTGCTCTGTGACTGTCTCCTCACTTCTGATCCTTGTTACACTTCCTTGTTGTTTTCATAGCTGTGACTCCAACCTCTGCCTCTGCTGATAGATGATATTTCTCCTTGTGTTTCTGTCTCTCTTCCTATAAGAAAGGACATCAGTGATTGCAGAGCCCACTCTAATCCAGTATGACCTCATATTGATTACACCTGCAAAGACCCTATTTCCAAACAGAGTCTTTCCAAAAGGACTCATTTACAGGTTTTGGAGGTTTGAATTTCAACACATCTTCTGGAAGGTGTAAAGGTCATTGTATTTGAGAGCTTTCAGCCCCAGCCAAACTTGGGATAGGAAGTGTTTGGGAGCAAGATACAGTATGAAGTACTCAGGTGTCCTTGAATATGTATGCTGTGTACTCTGGAGGAGGATTACCCCTCCTCCTCTGACTATACATATGCAAAATGGTCATATACTGACTTCTGGGAGGGAGTGGTTCTCCCTCCAAAGAATCTGGAAGTGTCTTGGAACAGCCTGCCATTTTCTGGAGGGGCGATATAGGGGCTGGAGATTTAGCTCAGCGGTTCCAGTGCCTCCCTTGTAAGTATAAGGTCCCTAGTTCAATCCCCAGTGTAACCACATACAACAGTAGTATTAGTGTGGTGATTCACCCCTGTAATCCCAGCACCAGGAGGCAGAAGAAGGAGGATTGCTAAATTTGAGGCTGAGTTCAGAACCCGCTTGAACTACAAAGTGAGACCCTGTTTCAAAAAACTAAAAAAAAAAAAAAAAAAAAATGAGGACAAAGGAACACTAGCAGAGTGTGTGAAGTGGAACCCTACTCTGAGGATAAGCTGAGGCCCTTTATGCTGTTTTTCACTTGAGGTTGCAACATATCGGGGGTGCTATTTGCTAGAGCGAGGACAAGTTAGACCCTCCTTACTGTAACCCATCTGGCAACATAACGGTGTTGTTTTGCTGCAGTGGTAATTATATTCTCAAATTGCTCTTGTACTGTTTTTATTACTTTACTTTATATTTATAAATAAGAAAATTCTTCTTATTTCCAGCATGTTTCGGTTTCATTGTGCATATCGAACCTCAATTTCTAAATAAAAATGTACCAATTCAGTGAGTTTTCTTCCCTTGCTGAAATAGACGGCCATGATTCAGTCCATAATACTGAGCTCTTGAACAAGAAATCTACAGGATGCTGTTCCTGTGACATATGTATGTGCTCATACGTATGTATGTGTGTTTGTTTTGGAGCCAACACCCCCACCTGCCCATGTACCACCTGGACCAGTCAGGCTGGGATGTCCTGGGCTGGCCTGGGAGAGGGAGGATGTGCAGGCAGCGGGCGGGGTGGAGGAGCCGGCTCAGTTCCTTTCCCCTGGGGGAGGGGATGCCTGCTGGGGATGTCTAGGTGGACCACCCAGAATGTGTGGGCAAGGCAAGGGGACATTTTTCATGACTGCTATGTGCACACATCACTCCCTGCAGCATGGTTTCAATCACCTTGACAGGAAAACCTCAAACTTAGGATCTGGGGTGAAGATGCTTTATTTTTCTTGCTAATCAAGTCTTGCTTTTGGCTAGTGGTGAGAAATGTTTCAACAGTCTACGGCCATACCACCCTGAACGCGCCCAGTCTCGTCTGATCTCAGAAGCTAAGCAGGGTTGGAAACTAAGCTAAGCTTAGTCCTTGGAAGGGAGAAATGTTTCAACAGTCACAGCTAAAAAGCTTGTCAGTATCTCCTGGATGAAAACTGTGTAAATTCTTTACAGATATTGAGCAAAGTAAATGAGAAATACTTAGTGAGCAGAATTCTCCAGACTGTATGGCTGTTGATCTGTAATACTTTTTTTTTTTTTAAAGAGACCAGGTAAATTGTGAAGGGTATTAGTATTTGAAGACCGCCATTGGAATGCAGGGGCTGTAGGCCCCAGCGGGAGGCAGAACAAGTACTCCTAGAGGGCCTACTGCTCTACCTTGGCTTTCCCAGGGGCAGGGTGTTGTATCTGTTTGGACTCAGTCCTTGGCCAAGTTAGTTTGGTGCTTCACAGACCAGATAGGAGCCTGTCTCTGAGCAGACTGATAGAAGCTGGTCTCGTCTCATCTTTGGCACATGAAAACAGCTCATCTGAACTAACATGTATCCATTTGGTGATAGTTGAAACGTATTTACTTTCCCACAGGATTCTCATGAAACATTGCCTCTGCATTTAAGCAAATGCTTCTGAAGCCAAACAAACAAAATTGCCAAAGAGCAAGTTTCCAGGTTTCACTTAGGAAGAAATTTTCCTTTGGTGGCTTTAACAATGGATTCAGTTACTAGAAACCCCAGTGCAAGGTTAAAAACTCCATGTGCTATCTGTTAACACTGCCCTTCACCTCTTGGGCCTCTGCCCCAGGGCTGGCCACACAGACTCTTTCTCGGGCCAGAATGAGGTTTCCGACGTGTGACTCAGCACAGGGATCAGGTCCAGGCAGTGATCATTGTTTGCTGTCTAGTTTCTCCTCAGGAGAAGGAAGTTCCCCTCCCATCTCTATCCCATCAGCTTTTATGACTTCTGCTGAGGCTCCCTATTACGTCCCCAGGTTGGGGCTGGGATCTTTTCTCCATCAGTTTCCCTTTATTTTACATTCCTGTGTAGGTCACTCCAGTCCCTTGCTGAGGGCCAGAGCTAACTGTCCAGGCTTAGTTACCGTCCTGCATCCCAAAAGCAGCATTTCTAAATCAGACTTGTTGGCTGTGAATTCTGTTCTCTCCATGTAACTTGGTCCTCTTAGGTGCTAAGCTGCGTGCAGTCACCTGAGCTACCAAGTTAAACCTGTGCCATCTGCTGTTCAGCTTGAATTATCAAAACCTCTCCTTTCCTGCCCACCCCCCCCAGGCCCTCCCTCATCACTGGACAGCTGGACTAGCCCAGGACTGGCCCTCACTGCCAGTCTCCCGGCGTCCTGTGTTTGTGAGGCAGGACTTCACTCAGTTGATCAGGCTGACTAGCCTGGAACTTGCCATCTTTCTGCATCAGCCTCTTTGCGACTGTCTTGAAATTCTTACAATAGCTTAGTGGGTCCTATTAATTCACAGCAGTGATCATGTTTCTTCTTGCTAAAAATATTTTCAGAGCTCCTGTCTTTCCTGTCAAAGGACCCATTCCTCATCCTCGAGGAAAGCTGTTCTCAAGACCTCTTGATGGGAATAGATACCATTCTCTTCCTTAGCTATAATGAGTATAATTCTCCACTTTTAGATCTGTGGACCTTTCCTGAGAATTCACTCCTTGGAATGTCCAAAATCACATGTTCAACCTTCCCGGTTTATCTCATCTGCCACTTCTCTCCTCACCTTGCTGAGGCCTTATCACAGTCGAGCCTTCATTTGTGGAATGTACACAGAAACGTGTATGTGTTTGTACCTGAGTCAACTTCAAGGTACTTGAGAACAGCCTTTTGGCCTAACAAGTCCCTGGAGGAAAATGTTGACCATCTGTCAACATTTGAGACTCTGCCCTGAGTCTTAGCCACTTCTGGCCCTTAGTAGTCTTGCTTTCCCTATTCTTCCTTTTAATCAGACAGAGGCGATAAATGTGGCAAGGCCTCCCCCCTTAACCTCCACTAATTTTATACTTTGTTGGAAGCAAAAGCAAACTTCCAAAATTCAGGTCAATATCAATTTAGAATTATTTCTGCCAGTTGGAAAAGAAAACTCTGAGAAAAAAGATTTAATTTGATTTTCTTTCTTTTTTAACTTGGGAAAATTTTGAAAGCTATAGCCTTTCAAGGAAACAGGATACTCAACACACACACAGACGCACAGGCACAGAGCCTGGCTTTATGTAGTTCAATCCTGTCAAGCTAATCTAATCTTTTGTGACAGAGCAGCAGACTTGGTAGATCAAGGGGGAAAACAATAGTTGGAATTTATCTTTGCTGGCTTAGAAACTTTTGATTCCTGGGTCCCACTCAATATGATTCTAATTAACCTGGTTGAAATGTTAAAGAGGGGGCCAAGGCCAGTCTAGGCTGAGGACAGAAGTGGTGCTCCCTGGGGGTGAGCCTTGAACCCAGTGGCCCTGAACACTCATGAATGGATCAAATGATAGGCCAGAGAACATATTCAAAGTCGCATTAATGTCAAGGTGCATGTGTGTGTGTGACAGAGAAATAACTTTGTAATTATATAAGTGATAACCCCAGTGTGGTAGACTGAATATATTTCATGTTTAGGAAAAACAATAGCACACATTTACACTAATCACCAAAGTAGGATTACATTAAAAAATATACTAGAATTATAACGTGTAAGAATCCTGCAGCCCTAAGCCTGCATGAATTGCATCCCTTTCTGAACTCCACAGTTAGAGATGGGAAGAATTTACATAGTACTCGAGGGAGAACCCCAGAAGTAAATTGGCCTGGGACATGGGAATAAAAGACTTGTACAAAAATGTTAAATGAATTAG
This sequence comes from Petromus typicus, assembly GCA_004026965.1. Lineage (NCBI taxonomy): Eukaryota > Metazoa > Chordata > Mammalia > Rodentia > Petromuridae > Petromus > Petromus typicus. The sequence continues at coordinate 27,110 of PVIR01004583.1, forward strand.
GTTTATTAAACTTGGAGACGGATAACCTTATAAAGGCATAACAAAAATAGAAATCAGCCTTAGACTCCCAACAAATGATAATAAAATGAAATGTAAAGCAGACTTTCTTTAGTTTTAAGGCTAATCAATGGGCCTTTAAATTAGAACAGATTTTACAAAGTAGTTTGGTCTGTGTGTGTTCCAGGCTTGGCTGGGAGACAGGGTTGGATAAGCTGAAAATATCGTCTTTACCTTGCATTGTTATGGTAGCACTTGCAAGTACTTATTTAAATCTGTGACTGGAAATCTAGAGGTAGCCAGTGCCTCCATTGCCTTCAAGGTCTGGTTATCATGTAGAAAGGCAAATTCAAACACATGAGGAAACTCTTCAGACCTGAGCTAGGAGCAGCAGTAGTGAGATGGGTCTTTCCTTGTGTGCGCTTGTAGATACAGACTTGATCTGCAGGGGAGTCAGACTAACACAGGTAATAGGACTCTTTTTTGTTTTGCTTATAAGCAAGCCCTTGCTAAAGTCTCTAATCCAGGTGACAGGAGTGCTGGAAATTTGAGTGCATGGTACCCTAGACTGTTATGTCTGCTCCCAAATATGATCCTATTCAAACATTTTTTTGTGAACTAAGGCAGAGCATGGCCTGTGGGGGGACATGATTCTCCTTAAAACCTTGCTGATAACTAATCATCACACAGTCAGTGGTGTGTAAGTTAATTCTTTACATTTAATCAATCCTTTATAAAACTTCCCAATTAGTAAAAGTTGGCTTATTTTAACAGCCTTTAACATTGGTCACTATTTAAACAAGACATTCTAAAAAAAAAAAGCAATCACATAATAGTTCATAGTAATTTACAGGTGGATGGTATATATTTAGACACAGAGGTAGAAGTTCACTTTTACAATGTTTCACTAATACACATATACCAAATTCAAGGCACAAAATAGTTTCCTTTACAAAAAAATACTGTAAAAATGTCATCTGCTGTTCTATAATGTGAATAAACCTTTCAAATGAATCTTTACACCCTTCCATACATACTCCACAGAATAAGATTGTTTTCCCCTCACTAATCACAGTTGGCACCAAATGAGGACTTTCTCGTGTAGAAGTTCCCGTTGTTAGAAACTGCTTCTCTGCAGAGCTGCTATGTACTCCCAATGAGAGTCCATCCAAAATCACAGAACACAGCAACTCCTCGAGGAAAGGGCACTTTCTATATGCAGCAAAATTCAAAGGTAGAAAAATGGATCATCTTTTTGATGATGAGGCCTCCAAACAACGGTTTTTCAGAGAAGTTTAAAAATCAGCTAATACTTTAGTTTTAAGTTTGAGAAAGAGACCTCATCACCTTTATTGTGATGTTCAGACATTATTTACCTCAAACTGATAGAGATTTCAAAATTACTTTGTTAAAAGAGCTGAACATACAAATCCCATGAGAAAGCCACACAGGCTTTGCAAAACTGGAACTTAGAAAACTTGAGAAAAGACAGCATTATCAGTCCTTGAAGTTGCAAGGATGTCAGTTGCTAGAGTTTAATAACAAGAATTCAGAAAAATCATACACATGGAACACACTGTAGTGATCATTTCTAGACTTTTTGTTCATTAAAAATGACAGCCCAAAGATGTCATACAGTGCTTGTCTAAAGACTGGACTGGTTTTAGGGTCCTGTCTGAAAGGACCCTGTTGGCAGTAACCTATGTTCCCTCTTACTGATCACATATCCCAAGGACTCTGGTGCAGTTAATTTACACTTTATTATTTTAAAAAGTTGATTTTTAAAAAGTCAACATAGAGTTAGAATCCAGAATATCAGTAATGCTGATGTGCACTGATATATGTTGATTATCTTCTGATAGAAATGATATTCTATACAAAAAAAAATCCTTAGATTCCATTTTTTGCTTCATTATTATTTGTGGCTTGCTTTCTTTGAGCAATGAAGGGGTACATGCACTTGTCCGCTCCCAGGAACCGATACATGCACACAACTGCTTCAAAAGGAAGGATACTGAAAAGAGAAGACACAGTTAGCTTAATGAAGATCTTGGGGCAGGCAGGGAAGACCCGATCAATGAGGGACCCGGTTACCTCTTCATGAAGGTCACGATGTACATGAGGCGGGGCGTGCAGATCATGGGCTGGTCTGTGAGGATGGCCTTCATGGCCTGCTTCACACAGTAATCAGGCTTCAGAGGCGGCAGAAAGGGCTCAATTTCTTTCCTGAAAGTTTTGTACGTTGAAAAATGAAGTCAAGAAGTAATACAATAGGAAAGACTGAAAATATGAATCAAAACACTATGATGTTATTAGAGCCACCAGACTTCAGGTATATTGTTTTCTTTATGGTGCTTCTATATTTTTTCCTCTAAGTTCCTCTACTATGGCCACAATTTATTTGCATAATCTGGAAAGCAAAAGAAGCAACACTGGTCTGCCTTTCTGCGAAATAAGAAACTGGTGTTTTTTTAGATGCTGTATTTCAGATTGATTTTCCATATTTTTCTTTCTACCAAAAAAAAGGGGAGGTGTTTGGCATAGCAAACACTAACTCCCAGAAAAAGGCAAACTTTTTAGTATTAGGCATAATTAAAGTGAAGGTTTATGAAATTGGCATAACTTGAGTGTAGTATCAGCTCTGTATGTTCCAGGATGCAGATGAGGAAAAGCTAAAGTACATTCTCAAGTAGTCTCTGGTTTGAAGGGAACACAGATATGCTACCTTGAGGCTAATTCACTAAGGTGCATATTGAAAATTTTGTTGTTGTACAATTTACTCTTTTTATTTTTCATTGTCCCACAACAGCTCCGGATACCTGCACTAACTATTGTGTTACAGAGGACATGGTTTCTCGACATCCTTAGCAATGGGTTCCTATGTACCTGTAAGGAAAAGACCAGCCGAACACGCTCCTGGGCACACATGCACACACTTGTTACGGATAAGAGACACAGCTAGAATTCATTTTTTTCGTGGTGCTGAGGACTGAGCCCAGGGCTTTGCACACACTAAGCACATGCTGAATTCTGAACCACATACACCATCCCCACTCCCATCCCTGGAGTTCATTTCTCGGTACAGACTTGGAGTCAGCCTGAAATCTGAATGACTCAAATCATCCTCCACCTACTTTACTACTTGTCTGGGTCAGCATGTGCTAAGGACAGCCCCTAACCACAGGGAGCTGGGAACTAGTTGGGTTTTCTTTATATTGCAAATGCACCCAAGTGAGGATCTCAAAGTTAGCAAGTCTTTGCAAGTGATTCATGGCTGTGTTTAGTCCACTGACTTCAAGTCAGATGTAACTTGACATTGACATTCCCATTTTTCTCCTTTCTAAGTGTGCGGGTATTTTGTTTCATTTTTAGTAAATCTAAATGGTTCTTTCCATTCTGTCAAAATGAATCAAGCTATATACACTTGCTGTAAAAAAGAAGTTTCCAAATCTAGAGTGTAATATTAGAAGAGTTTTTAGAAAAAAGATACATTATTCCTTTGTAATGTGACATTGTTTTATTTGCAAACCAAAGTCAAAAAGATTATGGACTGTTCTTCTGGAGCACTTATTTATCAACATAATATTAAATAATTATGTATATAATTGTGTATTATAATTAAATAAAATAACTCTTAAGGATATAACTTCTAAACACTCTGAGTATTTATTCTCCTTTAAGTCACAGAGAAGTTGTTTCCTATGTGGTGCTTCCTTTCTGCATTAGTATCACTGTGACACCAGTGCCTGGCTTGTCAACCCTACAGGGCAGTTCACGAAGCTTTGGAGCTTCAGTCTATGAAAAGTACAGGTTAACTGTCAAAGGCAGGTAAAGTGCAAAGCTGACTGACTGAAGATCCACTTCCACACATTCTCCCAATGTTATTATCCCCTTTATCAGTCACAGGATAGGTTCTCACTGACCTGATTCGGCAGCCTCTGAACATGCCAGTGTCTACGAGGTAAGGGCAAACCAAAGTTGTTTTGATTCCATCCTTTTCAGCAGCCTTTAGTTCATGGCTCAAGGATTCATGAAAACCGACAACTCCAAATTTACTGGCACAGTAATCCTGAGTTAGAGGAGCAAGAGAACAGAAATGCTAAATATAAGCACAAATCCCCAGCCAACCTGAAGTTTCCCTGGTCTTGTTGCTGTATTAGATGTCTGCCTCAAAAAGTCACAGGTGACTGAGTGAAGGAAGAGAAACCATTTTAAAAGATATTTGATGTGGTTCAGTGCAGAAATAATATTTTCAAAGCAGCAGCAGAAACAGATGAATACTTTTTGCCACATCAACTAAGTATCACATTACATTGAGGAAGTTATTGCAAAGGATTATGAACACTAACAGGCTGAAGTTAAAAATGCAGAGAGGTTCACTTTGAAGTGTCTGGAAAATTTACAAATGGTCTCTTGTTCAGTGAGGGAGGCCGAAAAACCTGTTTGTTTAAATTAATACAAAAAGAACAAAGGCAAGTTTCACTTAGGTTATAAGTTATGATCTGACTTTCTCTTTAAAGTGAAGTTTAAATGAAAATGACAAGTATACCCCATAAACTTGAACTAGAACTTAATGGAAAGGCGTATGATACAGATAGAAAGTTCTTATCTGTGACCCAAATTTAAACCTAGGAGTGGAAATATAAATCCCTTAAATGCAGAAGCTATCTATCCTTTCATCTGTCTCTTTGTATATTTCCATGATTTTTTTTTTCTCCTTAGGATAGAATCTCACTTTGTAATTGGGACTGGCCTCAACTCACACCAGTCGGCCTGCTTCAGCCTTCTGATTGCTGGCATTATAGGTGTGTGCTACCATGTTTGTTAATTTTTTTCTGCTTTTTTTTTTGAGACATGGTCTTGCTTTGTAGTTCAGACTGGCTCTGAACTCATTATGTATCCCAGGCTATCCTTGAACTCAGAGCTATCCTTCTGCCTCTGCCTTCCAAGTGCTGGGATTCAAGGCGTGAGTCTCCAAGCCCCATATTTTAGTATGTGGTACTGGGGATCGAACTTGGACTTTGTACTTGCCAGGCAGATGCTGGAACCACTAAGCTAAATCCCCAGCTCAGTATTTTCAATTTTACATGCATCCACAATACAAACAGCACAGGACAATGTATGCCCATGTACTTTATAATTTGAGCATGATGAAGAAGTTTGCTGAAGCTCTGTTTATAGACTTACAACATGGAGTGTGTCTATAACTTCTGCATCTGATGAGCTAATACAAGGTGGCTCACTTTCTCAAGAAGATCAAAGCAGAATGTGAACCTTTGGCCTTATTTATCTATTCCCACAGCACCACCATGACCCTCCACAGTTTCATTTTTGACCTTGTGCCTCCCTAAGAGAGGCTGCTGATAATACAGGGCACACTGAGAACTGGACCATCTGTGTCTCTTGTTGCTACTTTGTCAAACTCTGTTTTCCAAAGTGACTTCATAGCAGGAGGGTTGAAATCCGTCTGTGCAGCTGGGAAAGCTGACACGCGCTGTGCCAACGGTGTGCTCTCGTGACGGATGGGTGCTCACCACAAGATGAGCTGAGTGAGGGAAGGACATGCTTTGTATCTCACAAACCTCGACTCCAGCAGTACTGAACAGTCCCAAGGAACTCGCCACTGTCACAATATGACCATGATTAATCTCCAGCATCGTAGGGAGAAAGGCCTTTGTGGTCTGAAAGAAAAGTAGGATTCAAGCTTGAGAGCTGACATCATGAGTTTCCTCTAAAACCCGTCCAACATCATAGAATATACTTCCATCCGTGTGATGTTATATTCCCAATTCATTTAGAAAGGATTTTGCATTTATCCCAGAGATCCTTTAGTGGCCTGGTCGGCTTAGCATGTACACTGGCGGGGTAGGCTTACTGTAAGCCATGACCAGAGAGTGTAACACAAGCACTCCTGGGGACAATGTCCCAAGATGGAAAGGAAGCCGTAGCAAAAGGCTCTTTGTCATCATTTTAGTAACAGGAACGTGCCCATCTAAACCTCTGCAAGGTCAGAGGCCTTCTTACGCTCGTGACGTGCAGCGCAGCCTGGCACTGGTCTGTCCGGCACCTCCAGCACACCTGCACCAGGCGTCGTGTACTGTGGTAACTCAGTTCACCAACTCAATTCTCTCCATGATTCTGGTTGCAAACTGAACTAGACAAGAACTGAACGAGTTAACTAATTTTCCCATAAAGCCAACATTGAATCTGACCGCTGAATTTGATTTGGTTCTTGTTCAGCTCCATTTGTGACCAGAAATTGTGGAAAGAATCATGAGGTACCACTGTAGTAATATATTCTTTTTTTTTTTTTGAGACAGGGTTTCGCTTTGTGGTTCAGGCTGGCCCTGAGCTCAGCCTCCAATGCCCATCACAGCAATCCTCCTGCCTCTGCCTCCCGAGTGCTGGGATGACAGGCGTGAGCCACCACGCCCGGCACTGTGGTATGTGGTGCTGGTTGCTGCTGGGCGTGAGTCTCCACGCCCAGTATGGTATGTGGTTACCGGGGAATCGAACCCGGGCCCTTGTGCTTGCAAGACAGGCGCCAGAACCACTGAGCTAACTCCCCGGCCCCTGTAGTAATATATTCTTTACGGCTATGTTTTATGTTTAAATGGCGAGAGGGCCAGCATCATGTTCCAGCGTCAGAAGGTTTACTGTCAGAGTATATTAGGAGGTATTTTATGATGAAAAAGATAATAAAAGGATAGAACTATTTTATTGCAAAAGGCATCATAATTCTAGCGCTACCTGTACAATTCTGAAGGATCACACTCCACTGTGGGGGTCCCTGCATTAATTCTCCCTTGGAGGCAAGAGGCTGGTCACTTGAGGTGGCAGACTATGTAGCAGGTCCACTGAGGAAGGAAAACCAGAGGTGACAGTGATGTGTGTGTGTGTGTGTGTGTGCACGTGCGTGCGTGCGTGTGATATTGGGGATTGAATCTCTGGCCTAAAATCTAAGCTATACTCTCAGCCCTTTTTCAAAATTTTGAATTAAGGTCGAAGTTGCCCAAGCTGGGCTAGAATTTGCGATCCTCCTGCCTCAGCCTCCCAGAAGGCTGAGATTACAGGTAGTACTGCTATGCATGGCTGGCACTCATTTCTTATTTTCTAAGTTCTTTTTTGATTCCATTCTTTTTGTTAGATACAAGACTGTATTTTAAAAAATGCTTCGAATTACTTAAGATGATCTATTAACTATTCTACCCAGCTTCCAACAGTTTTATAACCTGCTTCTTAAGAGAAAGCAGCAAAGAGCAATCTGTCTGCTGTTGAGTTATAGTCTACTGCCAGCACAGCTTCTCGTGATTTATGAAGCTAAAAAACAAAACCCTGCACAGCAGTTTTAAAGGGGAGTTGCCTTCCCTTTTCAGAGGATTTCCTGGCTACGGTACCACTGAATTTTAGTTTGTTATGATAACTTTTGCATGTACAAGACAAAGTACTGTGATTCCATTAAGTTTCAAGTTTTTCCACTCTGAACCATGGAATAGTTATCAGATAAATCTTTGTAAATGTCCAAGATCTTCCCGAGTCTGTTTGCAACATCCCCACCTCTCAACACACATGGGACCATATCTCCTGACAGGAACTCACATTATGCTGCACCTGACCTGTGTGTTTTTATCCATGAACTTTATGGAAATCTCCCTACAATCTCTTTCTACATAAGCCAGGTATGATATCAATCAGATATTCACTTATAGTCTTTTATGCATTTCAAATACTTCAGATCAATTTTATCACTGGAGTCTCCAGATAATTCTTTATTAAAGGTATTTAGAGTGTAAAGCCCTTAATACTATTTCTGTATAAGTACCATGTGCTAACTGATTGTGCCATAGGAGTTCCTAATTCAATCATTATCATCATCATCCATTATGTTCTGGATTAATCTAGGCCACTCCCAGCTTGTGTTAACTAACAATATTGAGACCAGCTTCGATTTGTATTCCTTTAAGATGTATAGTTGGTACTATTCACACATTTTATGGTGTTTTGATTTTGATTGTTCTCTAGTTATTTGTTCAGCAGTCCCTGGAAGACATAGATCAGGGATCCACAGATTCAGCACATAGTGAAAGGTGCTACAGAACAGAAGTACACTCCCCCACCTTCCTGGTGGCAATGGGGATTGAACTCAGAGCCTTTAAAAAAAAATTTTTTTTTTTAATTTTGAGACAGACTTAACAACTTAATAAGTTGTTAAGGTAAGTTGATAAGGTTCTCACAGTGGGCTCAAATTTGTGATCCTCCTGCCTCTCCCAGACAGACATGTAACACCCATCTGGCTGAGCACACTCTGTTACTGCATGCGCCCATCACACTGCTGAGGTAAGAGATACACATTTCAGCTTTGTTTCTTTGTAGTGCTACACAGCACTAGGGCAATTATCACAGTAATGATTATTTTGGTGTATGTGATACGTAAAAGCCAAGAACTGGCACTCAGGTCATTATGTTTTAACTTTAGACTCTATGACTTACACATAACCATTACACCACCGAACTGAAATAAGTAACATCACAAGTAAGAGCTTTCTATTCCAAACTAAGAAAACCCGTATCTTTAAATAATCAAATCTGCAAGCTCTTTTAATATCTGATTAAGGTGAACTGTTCTCATATTAGCTAAAAAAGAACAAAATTATTCTTGATATTAACTAGAGATCATTTCTAAATTCTGATGCCCCAGAATTTACAATGGAGTTATATCCTGATAGGCCCAACAGAAATTGAAAATATCATTAAATCAGAAATTCATTTAATACATAAAACCTACCAAATACTGTGGGTTAGTCTAGCCTGCCTTAAACATGCTCAAAACACCTGCATTAGTTGGGCATTAAGGGTATCATACCATTAGCCTGGGAAAAGATCAGAATTAAAAATTCAAAGCATAGTTTCTAACAAATGCATTATCAATTTCAAAACATCACAAAGTCAAAAACTCCTCAATTGTAAGTTGGGATGACATCTATGTTACAAGTTTGCCTACTATTGGAATGCAGAGATAAATTTAATACGAAGAGCTATTTTTATCTCAATTTCTTAATATAAAGTACAAGGACTTATAATTAAATCTTAAGAAACTATACACAATCTAAATATCATTAAGAATTGCTACTTGCTTAGCAGGTAAATCTCAAGCACTGAGCTGCTTGCTTTTGTGGCTGGTGTCGACTCTAACTTCAGCAGCAAGCTGGCTGACTACACACTCAAGACACAAAATGCATCGGTTTCGTCTGAGTTCCCCATATTCATGTGTCATGGCACTGCCTGCAGGTGTTAAATGGCTAACCCAGATCTCCTCCATGTGAAGGCAAGTGACAGATGAAAACATCTCCACCTGTATTTTAAGTTTAATTTGTAGCGAGGCTTAGGAGCTGATTAATGTTCTTTTCTTTCCCCCGAAATGAGTCTGGCACTATTACCCACTGAATAAGTAATTCCTAAATATCTATTATGTATAGGTATTGTGTCATAATCTGGCCAGGGAGGGGTAAAAAAACAAGCTGGCCCCAAGTCTTGTTTCGAAGTTGAATTTTTACTTTGTAGCATTTAACTGGATTAAATCATTTCTAGTTTGTCTCTCAGATGGGTGCTGTGGTTGCCCATGCTAAAAACTGTGACTTTTGTTTGACTCTCCTCTTGTGTTACATCTGTACCCCGAGTTGTCTGGAAGGGGGTTAAGCCTTTTATGCCTGTGCTCAGGTTCTGCTGGAGCCTACAGAACATGGATTGTGTACTTAAACTGTTATTTTCTTGTTGCCTGAATGGATGTGAACAATTACAGATTATGCACTATTTCCACAAGCAAACCCCTGCTGAGGTATGGGGCACGCTACTAAGCCAACTTTGATCAACACTAATTCTGTTCTTTACTTTGCAAGAAAAAAGTGGTATAAATGGGTGATTAGAAAGCATCACATTTTCAGGAATTTTTCCAAGTAACCTGACTAGTTTTCCTTTCTAATTACTCTTGCCCTCAACAGTCTGGTAGATGACATCTGAGATAGCACAGCATATTCTGTCCTTGACACAGCTTGACAGCACAAAGAAATCTGGCACTTTGCAATGAATTATTAATGTGCACAAATATTGTAGCATGTATGAGTTGGGGACCAGCAAAAGGTGAAGTACTAGTTGCCATGACACCAGTCAGTTCAAGCTAAGGTTCATGATCTTTAACTTTGTCTCAGAGTCACTAGAAGAACACAAAGGGCAAGTCTGAAACACATACATCCAAATGGCCTACACATAAATTCATGCATTATGCTACCCCCAGGAACTGAAAGGAACCATTCAGTGCATCACTGACCAACAAGGCTGCTGCTTTAGATCAACTATAAGGAGGTATCATCTACATCAGGAGTTAGCAACCAGCGATGCACTTGATCAGTCTCGGAGTTATCTGGTGTGCATGATGCCTGGCAGGTTTACAGATGCCAAACGGAAGTCAAAGAACTGAACTCCGTTGTTAGGCTCTCTGTTCTCTTTCCTCAAGAGGAGGGAATCTAGTCCATCAGGAATATCTGAGAGACTCTTGATTTAGACAGCCTCACTGTCAGCAACCCATATTTGAACAAGGGAAGTTCGGCAAAGTTGGAAGGTCTTAGGGTTTTTCTTATTTGGAAAACAAAACAAACAAGCACACTCTTAGTAACTGGACTCTGACTTGAAGTGCAGAGGCAGAACTTTGATTACTTGTGCTTACTTGTACCATGAGGCTCCAGTGTCATAGCTCTGACTCCAGCTGACAGAGCTGCTATGTGACTAATAAGGAAAAGAGAAAGACATTCCAATAGACACTGACATTCCTGTGAGACATGCTTCACAAGTCTAACATCACCACAGCTCTTCAGGGTTCCTTTTCAAGGCACTGGGCACTCTGAGAGATAACTGTAAAAGTCACATTTACAGTATAAGCAAGATCTTCTTAAACAGAAGCGTAAGTGGCTGCACAAAGACACGACACATCATAGCTTGGGAAATCTCTGGTTTACGCCAAATTAACTTCCAACAGTTCCGCCCTCCAGACCACTCTTGGTGCTCTTAATGACAGACTGCAGTGTAGAGCCTGCAGCTGCAGTGTCAGGACAAATTAGCCAAAAGTTAAGTGGAGAAGTGAAGAAATGTGGTATCTGGCAGTCTGATTTTTGAAATTTAAGATAGATGACATCTCAGAGGTGGATGTGAAACACCCAGAATGTATTTTCCATATCTATAAACAATCCCAGGTTCATACATATAAAAGGAAAAGCAAAGTTAGTATCTTACGCTAAAAATTGGCCCCATTTTGTATTTTTATGCATTTGTATAACTGTCCTATGATCAATTTAAGAAAAAGTATGCTCTATAAGAATTTTCAACTATTTTGCTTTTTGAGTCATTTCCAAATGAACCACAAATTATATTACACTGAGGAACAGATTATTAGCAACAGCAACACACAGAAAGTTTTCAGGTATAAGTTTAAGGGTTTTCAGATCTCCAAATGATTATATGTCATTAGAAAAAAAAAGTACAATCAAGATCCCACTGAATAAACAGCACCGAACTGGAAATGCTTACAGTGTGCCCCTCCACTGCAAACAGCTTATCCTTGTGTTTTGTTCCTCCTGCCTGTGTTGCTGCAGAGTAACTTATCTTTATCAGAATCACAAAATATACTTTTCTGCTTATTTACAAGAATAAAATGACAACTGATGGCACTCTTTCTGAGCACTCAGTCACTACGCAAAAAACCATGTTGTTTTTTTTGGAAGGCGCCGGAAATATATATAAACTTTGTTAAAAAAAAAAAAAAAAGGATACCAAGATAAAGCATGGATGTGGTTAAAGATTTAAAATGGTGATGTAGGGCCGGGGAGTTAGCTCAGTGGTTCTGGTGCCTGTCTTGCAAGCGCAAGGGCTGGGGTTCGTTTCCCCGGTAACCACATAACAATACTGGGTGTGGAGACTCACGCCCAGCAGCAACCACTACCACATACCACAGTGCCGGGCGTGGTGGCTCATGCTTGTAATCCCAGCACTCAGGAGGCAGAGGCAGGAGGACTGCTGTGATGTGAGTTTGAGGCTGAGCTCAGGGCCAGCCTGAACCACAAAGCGAGACCCTGTCTCAAAAAACCTAAAAAAATAAAAAATAAAAAAAATAAAATGGTGATGTATCACCAAGGATTTAGGGCAAGGATATATGGCAAAAAATGTTTAATTTTGCAGATTTAAAGGTATGATATTAATAAACACAGTAACTGCTAGGCATGGTGGTGCAGGCCTCTAATCCCAGCACTGGGGAGGGAAGGGCAGGAGGATCCTACATACTGAGTTTGAAACCATTCTGAACTATACAGTGAGACACTCTCTCAAACCAAACAAGACAATTATAATAACTAAAGATTAGAAATTTTATATTGACCATCAACAATGTTATTTGAAAAAAGCAATCTCCACTATAAAATTATCTTAAATTGGGAGATAAAGTCTAAATATTTCCCAGCAATATACTGACTTTAATTATTTTAGTTGCCGTTTGGTAGGAGACATCTGACATTCATGCAGCTGTGTGTTAATTTTTGTTCCGTGTCCTACTTGGGTATCCTGCACACACAGAAAGGTCTCCCAGTCAATTAGGCAATCGAGTCCCAAGACACTGAAGCCTGGAATTATTGTCTGAGTTAACAAAATGTTCATTTTCATTTCTATGAGTTTAAGATACTCTAGAGATAAAAGAGACTACAGATTACATCATAAGAGTCAAATTTGTGCCAATATTATATTTGCTATTCTGGAAAGGAGGGGAGGAAAATGGGAAAAAAATTAAAATATATTATGTGATGAATGTGACTATTATGTATGGCAAACGTGCTGATAAAAATTTTTTAAAGAAATTATTATTGGGAGGCTACTGAGACCAGCTTAACATTTGAACAGCATCAGCAGTTAATACCTAACACACATGCACAAGAATACTCCTGCAGTTGCCCTGCAACCAAGAAGCTAATAAAAGAGCCAGGCTTTTCAAATGAACACGTAGATGATGACACTATCAGTTATTCAGCAAAAATATACGCTTCATTAACTTGTCTTCCCACTGTTAAAGATGGAATGAATCCACCCCAAGGCAGAAACTCAGATGCCAAAAACATTCCCTTACATTTTAGGGCTCATTATGCAGAGCTATCAAAAATACGGTGACCTAAAGCTCAATCTGTCTGCAAAGAACACTGGTCTTTGGAATCCAAAAACACACAGGGTTCTGACTGCCAATTGTTTAACCTTCCTTTTGTTACCTGACCTCTCTGAATCTTGATTTAACTCATCTGTGAGACAAAAAGAAATTTCCAAGGATTTTTAGCTAAGAACTGTTGGATTCAATTAATTCCTTCTTCTGTTCACACCTTGAGTTTAAAATACAAGTTGTAGCACTCAGGTATAATTTGCCTAAGACTCTTGTAAATGACTCACAGTAAGGTATCGACTCCATTAGCGCAGTTGCCAGCATCTGGTGATCAGTAAAAATATTTACTTGTTAAAGATTTATGTGTTGCAAGGTTATGCCTTTTAACATAATATGACTCGAATTTACATCTTTTATCTATTAAAAGTATGATAAATTATCTGTAAAATAATCACTGTTTTTCTGTTTTACTTAACTCTGGCAGCTCAGTGTGTTAAACGAGATGATGAACGCTGAACACTGCTTTAAAAATGCTCTTTCCCCTGGTTTGCCCCTGACTGGCCCCTAGATGATCAAAGGAGAGTTCGATGATCTCCCTCAGGCTCAGGTCTCTCCCCCTGTTTAATAACCCTTTATAGAATAATGAAAATAACCCACAAAATTATAGTCAAATCTCTTGCCAAACAAGGGGGTTGTCATTAATCTCTTTGCTTTGTCCAAACTTACACAGCTTCTCAAATTATAATAAAGACTGATATTTCAAAGGGCAAAGGCTTTGGTTCTGCTCTAGTGACCAATAACCACTTCCACAAGGCATAAACATGTATGCCAGTTTAGCCAGGGCTTAGGCCATCTGCAGCGGCAGGATGCCTTTGCCTCTGTTCCAAGAACACAGCCCACTGAGTCCCCCTGATCATCAGCCCTTGAAATTCTTAAGGGCAAATAGTTCAAATTCTTCTATACTTTCTACTTTGCTTACTATGGAGTTTTAAAAAAATTAATTTTACTTAAATGCAGGGTAGATGCAATAATGAGGTTATTCCTGAAACTATTTTTGTGTGTGTTACTGGGGACTGAACCCGGGATCTTGGTATTGAGCTAAAGCTCCAGCATTCTTTTTCATTTTTAATTTTGAGACAAGGTTTTGCTAAATTGCTAAGCTGCCCAGGCTGGGCTCAAACTTGGGATCCTCCTGCCTCAGCTTTCCAAAATGTTAGGATTACAAACATGCACCATGATGCCTGGCTAAAAGTATTACTGATTCTAAAATATGCACTCTAACACCTCAAGAGTCTTTCGATGTATGTTAGGATTTATAGTAGTTATATTGAGCTTGGTATTTGCTAAAAAGCAAAAATAATGCCAGTACTCTGGGAGCTGAGTCAGAAAGACTGCAAACTCAAGCTTAATCTGGGCAAATCAGTGAGAATGTGTTTCAAACCAAATGTAAGAAAAATGGTGTCTGTGGAGATATCTCTGTGAGAAGGTCATGGGTTCAATCCCTAGTACTGAAAAAAGAAACTCCCCTGCCAAAAAAACAAAACAAAAACAGACTTTGAGAGTCTTTTAAAGAACCTTAAGGATTATAAAAGCTACCTATTTTGTAAATCCATGGCTCTCAAAGTTTTCTGTGTATTAGAATTAAATGGCGAGTTTTTTCTCTAGTGTCTAGGTCACACTGCAGACCAACTGTACCAGAATCTCCATGGGAGAGAATCAGGCATCGGGAAGCAACATGTTTTGGTGATCCCAAGTTTGAGGTACCAGTTTAAGAACCATTGTTCTAGAATACAACTTCTTTCTTAGTGCCGTTACATTTCTTCTGGATAAATTTATGTCCCAGGGAGTTGTCCCAGGTTATTGGAGTAGTTTTAAGAAGCATCCTTTGCCTCTCCCCATTAGATGTTAGGAGCAGGCTTAGAAGAAAAATGTCTCTAAATGTTGCCAACGTCCTCTGAGAGTAATATTGCCCTCAGGAGAACCACTCTCTACTTGGAACACAGGCATTAGCAAACCAAGTTTCATAACTCCAGGGATGATTTTCTCTTAAACTTCAATCTTCATATTGTAATGACACTTTTCTAGCAAACAGTTTCCCAAGAACAAATTTTACACTGAAGGGGAGAAGAAGAAACAGAAAATCAACTTATATTTGCACTTATACCCTCATCAGTTTAGTTTTTATTTCTTTAAACCGCTTGCTTTACGACTAAGTGAAAAATACATTTAAAAGTGCTGATAAATCTGCCAATCACAGAATAATTTTTAAAAACTAACAGAAGACAGTGCTTATCACATCAATTGGAACACTGGCTAAACAGTCCCCAAATGTCATTACTAAATTGGGAGAACTAAAAAAGAAAACTTCCTTTCGATTGAAGCAAGTATATGTGAGACACATTCCTTTGGTTGTCCAATAATACCAGGTGCTCACAAAGTGCTAAGAACTGGGCAAGTCGTATCCAGCAACACAGGCAAGCTCCCTGTCCTCTCACAAACTGATCCCTGAAGTTATTCTGCTCTTGGGCAAGAATAACACAGCACTGTGTGGTGCAACTTTCTGCCATTCTTATGTCTGTGGGTGTAACAACTTGGAGGAAAAGTGAGGTAGAGTACCCGGACTTCTTTTAGATACTGGACCTGAATGGAAGTTTAATAATCCCAGATCAGGGTAGGCTCATGAGGACAGAGTACAAGATCTGCCATTCTTCTCGTCTAATAGATTCTGAAAAGGCTCATTAGCTCAGAAACAAAGGGAAGGGAGAAATGAGAAGAGAAGGGAAGTGAATACGGAACAGCTGTCCCTTCTTAAAACACTGACATGGGTAGGAATCACCTCAGAGGCAACAAAATGCAGATGACCCAGGAGCTCTGGATGGGCTGAGGACCTGCTTTTCCAACATGCTTGCAGGTGTGCTGATACAGCTACCTTGGCGTCTAGAAAGTCTGGGAAGCCTTGAGTTGCTTCCAACGAATTTCTCCTGGGCAGACTGATTCCTCCCCACTCTGTTCTCACTGCCTCTACCCTCAGGGTTTATCAGGTAAAGAGCCTCTAGCATTTCGTATAGATGACCGTGGACACCTGTGCACTGACTGCATGTATACTTGCTTTGGATCCATTTTTAGCACTACCCTCCCTGTTAGTATAGGCTCTCAAAAATACGACTTCAAAACCCTTTCCGTCTCATCTACAGAAGTTCTGAAGCTGTCAAGACACTGTCATTCCTACCTCAATTCCCTCTCCCACCTTCCACCTTTTCCTTGGACAAGTGATCCATAGAGGCTTTCAGGCTTTGGCATACCTGTGAGAAAGCCACATTTAGGAGATCAGCCTTTATAGGTCCGATTCTTGGGTTATATACCTGGACATGCTGTCAGCTAGCAAAAACTGCACAAATGTTTTTTCTTTTTTTTGAGATGGATCTCACTAAGTTGATCAGGCTAGCCTTGAACCTGTGATCCTCTTGCTTCTACCTCCGGAGCTGGGATTACAGGATTTACACTCAGCTAAAATGGCACAATTTTGAAAATCCATGATTAACATATCAAAGGAAAAGCTTATAGAGGTATCTGATCCTAGAAGATTATTATGTAACTGAGTAAAAGTTTTACGTTTTGAAGGAGATAAACTGAAGTAAAATCCCACTGTTACTAAAATATAAGCACCAATTTTGGTACTTATAGAACTCTACTTTGTAGAAGAACTCTTTTCACTCGCTGCCTTCTTGTGTCTAGTTTATCAAACCTGATATGTAAACCAAGAGGAGAGGGAAGCAACCTGGGTGACCAAAAACATATCACGCTATTCTCAAGGATGTAGGGCCACCTCAAATACAGATCATGGAAAATTACAGAAAAGCCACAGAAGAACTTCTGCACAGAAGAACTTCTAAGTTGGGCTGTGGTAATAAAATTCTAGTTTGACCTTGGTTCTTCAGGCTAGAATTTTACATGCTTGTCTAATTTATAGAGCAGACTTTCTGGGCATATTAAGGCAGGGTTAATCGGTTATTGCTAAACTAACCATGCTAATAAAAAAAATCAACATTTGAAGATTAATTCTTACATTATACCATAGGGCAAGAACTGCAAGTGACTCATAAGGACATGTACTGTACCTGGAGCTTTGAACGTGTAGGTGGGGTAAGTAGCATTTGTACTCACTCTAAGCTGGAGCCCAGGCTGGGGGTCTGGGTTCTCACTTCTTTCCTTACTGGTAAATCTGAGGAAGTCTCATGCACCCTTGAGACTGCTGCCTGATCCGTACAAATGGGGATAACTGAATTCTGAGGTGCTGTGAGACTCAAATAAGAGTGTTTATGAAAGGCTTGGTAAACTTGAGTGCAATATAAAAAGTACAGTAAATGGACACACAACTCATTAAGTATATATTTGTAGGCTATTTTAGTTCCAAGTGCTGTCTATTTTTGGTTAGGTTGTTTCTCCAGTCCTTGGTTCTTACTATGTACAGCTCCCAGTTACTTCTGCCCTATGCCAGACCAGACTCTGGCTGAAAACTACTACCTGACCAGGACAAGAACCCTTGGTTGCTTCAGACCCCAAGCTCCTAGCTTCCAGATGATGCTGAGATGTAACAAAACCCTTTAGAAGAATACCTCACTTACTAGTCTTTTGTCATCAGTCCTTTTTTCATTGAGACAGAAAAACAACTGTTTTAACTATAAATTACAATGAAAAGGTCAGCAAGTGCAAAAAAAATCAGCACAGAATTATTTTAAAGTAATTGATTACTTTTGTGTTTTTTTTTTTTTCCTCAAGAAACACAGAACCATCCACTTTTTAAAAAATCTTTGAGAAATCAGTAGGGGGCAGTATGTTAATTACAATTTTCAGGTGGGAAAATTCAGGCTTTGAATTGTAAATTTCACTTGTCCTCAAAATACCCATGTGTTTACACAAGTTACACTACAAATATTTCCCCAGCTACATTGATTTGGGAAGTGTTATTTTGAGCTCCATTGCTTAGAATAACACAAAGAAGCTGAACCTTGTTAATATTCAAAAATTCCAGTACTAAGGTATTTGAAGCAAAGACAAGAAATTCACATTTTATGCAAGTAGCAAGTAAGAGAAACACTTGTGATTTCTCCAAAACCAAAAAAACAATGTTTAACACCACTGTCACCTTTCACACGTCTTTGTGTGATCTTTTAAAGTTTCACAGACCAAGTAATGTTTTGTTTCCAAATGTGAATTCATTTTAAGTGGCTTGTCATTGTAAAGGGCTAATTTGACAGCACTCAAGGTTTCGGCAGTAATTGCCCTTACTTGTTAAATATTCTAACAGCATTTGCAGAAGTGTTGAAAGTTTTATGATCATTATAAGAGGATATTCATTTTTTTTCCCCTGTGGTTCACTTAATTTTAGTTTTAGAGCATTTAGGAAAATGGTCCTTGACAGGTGTGAACTTGACTTTCAAGGGAATTGACAAATAAAGTGAAAAAGAAAAAGGAATCTAAAGAATGGGTCTTGCTGGAGATGCTCATCGATAAAAGATGTTGGCATTCCTACGGATGAAAAGCTGCCCCTCTACAGTGGAGATGCCTTCATAAACCCATGCCAGTGACTGAACCTGGCCACCAGGTATATCAAAGTAAACATGACTAGACCCAGAGGCCTTATTCTGTTAACCTCTATTCTCAACAGCGGTATCTTAACAGAATGCTAAGACACAGTACAGGATCAGCAGTTGTTCTACCTATCCACTCTATATTTTCAGAGACTCAGAAGTATCTATCCTTTGACTTATTTTTTAACTATACTTACATGGGGTCTCAGCCTAAAAGGGTCAATTGATAGAAACTAGGGGATAGTTCTTTGAATAGCTTACTAAAGTAACTTCTGAGATAAGAAATCACTAACCAAAGGAGATCAACACATTTAAATCTGATACCTGGAGGTACAGGCTAAAAACACTGAACTTAACTCATTCAAGCAAGGTAGGGAATAGTTCCTTATTTCTTAAGGACTATCAGGTTTTGCCATACTCCAAAGATTAGTCACAAAGGGCCCTTTCTCTTAGGAAAATACTGGCTCATTTGTAGGAAATAAGATACAAATCCACTCTTCCAGTACACCCCCTAGTGGAACTTCAGCATAGTACATCTTGGGAGGGGGCAAAAACATCCTGGGTTCAGGTTGCAAATCACCTTATCCAAAATAGATGGGAGCAGAGTGTTTTGAGTCCCTAAATATTTTCATACACATAATGAAGTACCTTGGGGATAGGTCTCAAGTCTAAGCATGAAATTCACTTATCTTTCAAACGTACCTTGTACACATAGCTTGAAGGTAATTTTACACTGTATTTTCAGTGTGCCTGTTTTGACTGCAATTCCATCACATGAGCTCAGGTGCGGAATTTTCCACTCATGGCATCATGTTGGTGCTCAAAAGATTTCAAATATAGAGGATTTCAGATTTCAGACTTTTCAGATTAGGGAGGATCAGCCTGTACTCAGGATTTACAACAGCTTACGTGGACTTTCCCAGATTCAGTTGCTATGACTGTAGCAGTCACATGCCTTCTACTTACTGAGCACACCAAAACAAAGAAGCAAACAGCATGTCATTTGAACATTTACCCATATAGGCTGATATCCAGATCACACTGGCTACATATTACAACTTGCTTAGGTTTAGAAAGAAACAACAGATATTTTAGGTGATGGGGAAAAAAAGAGAAAAAAATATTTTGGATGAATTTACTATTAATTAATATTCTTTAAGAAAAACATTAAGAAAAAAAGGAGTTTCTTTCTTAAATTTTTTCTAATTCTCAAGTGAACTGATTAAGTTGCTTAGAAGTAATTTTCTCAGATTGCTGCTACATCCATTTACTAAAATTACTAAATCGATCCACTGGAATTTACTAGATTCTAAAAATCTGAGAAAATGATTAGAATAGAAATAAATTTAAGGGAAGAAAATAAGTAAAGAGCACGAAAACACTTATTCACTTAACCATGGGGTTCGCAGCTCTTTTCCATGCCCCACTGACCAATCCTGTCTGCAATAAATGGCCGAGCCTCTCCTGGGAGGCTCCCTCTGTTCAGTCTTTGTGAGCAGTTCAGTTGTTAGCATTAGCAAGGAAAGAATGATTCCACTTTGACTTGACTTATAAATTAATTTGTACATGGGTAGGTAATGAATAAAATTCTGGATATAGAATAACAAGGAAAAGGGCCAAGGATGTAGTTTATTGGTGCTATACTTGCTTGGCAAGACAAGATACTGAGTTTGGTCCCCCTAATGGGGTGGGGTGGAGAGGAAATAACAGGGAAAAAAGAACAAATACCAACTTTAACTCCAGGAACCATGATAAATAGCCTAAGTCCCTCCATGCTCAAACAAAGAAGCCATTCCTTGAGCCAAGAATCTGATGACTATTTTACAAGGCTGACCACTATATGTAAAGATGCTATCAGGTCAACATGAAAATATTTTGAATTTGTGCTTTTTTAAAATAGAAATAGTAATACACTTTTTTTTTCTGAACTATTCAACTTCTGTTGTCTCCAATAAAATAGGACTGAAATGTCAGAGCAGCCAGGCAGGCTCTTTCATGAAGCATGGGCACACGGGGCTCCTCCAGGGAACAGCAAGGAGTCTACCTTGGCTGGAGGTTAGACTATGCCAAGGGATGGAATAGGTTCTGAGCTGGGATGGCACATGAAATCAGCTTTGGAAGGCCCAAGATGCCTTCCCTGTGAGTAGTATGGTCATACCAGCATTTTAGGCAAGCATATGAAAAATGTAAATTTGATTAGATAACCCTACTTTGAAGAACAAAAAATGGAAACAGGGAAAGAAGTTTAGAAGCTCTGCTGAGTGAAAGTGAGGTAAAGGAGGCACATGCTGGAGAGGCAATGGAAAGGAGGGCATTAGTTAAGGCTAATGGTGGCAGGAGAACAGCTGGGATCTGGAGGCCCATGAATATGTGCAGGAATAAGGTACCCTGACGTTTTCAAGCCTGGGGACCAACTAATCACAGAACACAAGATGAAGTAAAGAAGAGCTCAGTACTGAGATACAATGGGTTTAGGGAATATGTGGCACAGACAAGATAACTGTGTGAACTTGTGAACCAGCCAAGTCACAGTGAGACAAATAAAACACTGCCCAGTGAGAGAGGTACACGGTGAGAATCACTCAGAGCACACAAAACTAATGAGCAAATTTCAAAGGTTAGGGAGGCTGAGAAAATTGGGAAAGTGGTCTCTCATGAAACAAAAGCACTCGAGTTTCTAGGAGGTCATCAAGTGGGTTGCATTCTGTGGGAAGACCAAGCTGCATACTGGATTTGGCAATCAGGGAGCACTACTGTTTGTTTAGATAGCTCAGAAATTATTGCACCAGCTACTTAGGAATGTCTTTTAAACAACCAGCATAATCAAACATAGATTAAAACATATCAAAGATGCTTGGAAGCTTTTTATCTGAGGTAGTGACTGGTTTCCTGCTCACACCAGTTATATAAAGTGACATCTGATCATGTTGTAGAGCTTGACTTCTCCTAGCAATACATTTGGGCCTACCAAATAAATACACCAAGCAGAGAAGCTCAAAGTTCACTGAGTGTGCAATCCTATTTGATATGTGTCTGTATACATGCAGGTGCTATCAAGAGAGGTTTTCCTCAGTTTTCAAATATAATCAAAGGAATAAAACAAAGTAGGTCAATTGGCAACTCAATTCAAGACAAAGACAATTTCTAAAGCTCAAACATTTACTTAATATGGGAAATCAGTTCTACTATAAACTTTTAAAAAAACAAGACAGGACACAAATTGTAAGTTTTTCTGGTAGCTATCCTAAAGTAGGGAAGTGATAGTCTATAAAATATTTAGTACTAAATAATTTTTAGTATTATAGTATGAGGAGGAAGTATTGGAATGTTTTATAGAAACCCTATAGAAATATTTTTGTTTTTTTAAAAATCTAAACCTAAGAGAGTCTAAACAAAAGTAGGTTTCTCCAACAGATAACAGAGGAATACGGTATATGAGATTAAAAACCAGTAAATCACATCAGAACTTAAACATTAATGATTAGGGACCATTCATGAGATATTAGGTACAATCATAGCACTAATGTCTTTAAGTGCTACATTACTCAGATCTAACTGGTGGGCTTTTAGTTTTCCTGGATGGATTTTAACTAAATAGACTTTAGACATCTGGATTTAGATAAATGCCTAATTCAGTAATTAGTATTTTAAAACTGCGAAACCTTTTAAGTTAAGTGGTCTATTAATTAACTACCAATTATCTTGTCTGACTACCATATCAATAGAAGTAAATTACTGACTAGCAATTTGACAGATTTAGTCTTTTACCATGCAAAAATTTTTCACAACATAAAAGGCCTAGAGTTAAATGCTTTTGCTTCTCCCTTTTTGGTTAATCAAGGATCAATTTCTTGCTCAAGTATTAAGGCCCAAATACAACTCTTTGGTCAAAAAGCATCTATGGATAAACTTTGGCTTTCAGAGTGTACTTCCTTTCCTAATAAGTGAAGCAATGCTAATATTTTGGGGCACATTAGATTGCTGTTTCTGCAGGAAGCACAAGTTTCCAAACTTCCAAGTGGCAAAGGTTTTTCAACGTTTTCATCTTAGTGAGACAGAGGACAGCACCTACGTGAATCAGTTCCACACTAGTGTTAAAGTGTATGGTATTGCATTCATTTGTAGTTTTGTGCTGAGTATTTAATAACAGAATATGCTAGCTAAAATCTACCCCAAATCTAACAGTCTGGACTGACACCCAAGAGAAGGTTCCTAGAACATCATCTGGTAGTAGACCAACACAATCGTAAGTGTCACAGCAAACTAGAAGGCTCATAGGTAAGGAAGAAATTGCTTTCAAGCCCTCTCCTTGAGGCCTGGTCACTGGGAAAAAGGAAGAGTTACCAAACATTCAATTTAAACTTAAATTTAAGTAGCACCCTTCTCAAAGTCCCTAGCCTTGCATCAATAGGCAGAGTTATACACTACAGTAAAAATGAGCACACAAACCAAACGTGGTGGTTCATACCTACGATGCCAGCACTCTCGGAGGGTGCGGTAGGGAGGGACTTCCAGGTGTGAGCCCCGCCTGGAGAACTTAGTGAAACTTTGCCTCAAAGAACAAACAAAATAAGGCTAAGGATTATAGCTCCATGTGAAAGTTCTAGGTTCACTTCTCAATAATCCACACACACAAAAAAAACCCCAAAAACAAAAACTGGGAGAAAAACATGAAGGGGAGAAGAATGTAAACATTATATAGGAAACAAAAGAAGACAAACAACTGAGTCTAACATAATGGTCATTTTTAAAGTTTACAAAACAGATCCATGTGTTACAGTCTAAATATTGAAGCAGAAGCTTAAATATCAAAGTATCAAATATTTATTGAATGACAAGAACCAAGTTCTAATCCAGACTGAAAAAAATGAAGAGATGTACTGTGTGCTGCAAACTCCTTCAGACAGCATGTTATCCTCTCTGGGCACAATGAAAACAAATTATACCAAAAAAGCACACTCTATGTCCCAAGGGACGGAAATGACAACTGCTGAAAAAAAAAATCCACGGGAAGAAAAAACTTTATGACTTCCATAAGTCACTTAACTACAGGTTAACTGGAAAACAAGGACTTGGTTCAGAAGGTCTCTAAGTGTCCTTGCAGATCTAATACCTAAGAATATGAGGAAGGGTGGAACACCTGGGAGAGAAGGTTGTATCAGAAACTTAAACTGAGCCTTAAAAGGCACAAAAAAGGAGAGGCAGTTCTGAGCTGGTGGCCTAGTAGGCCACCCACAGCTCTTCAGATAAAGTCCACGGGGACTTTTCACCATACATACTGAGATAATCCACACTGTGGGAAAAAATTTTTGCCAGCTGTTCCTCAAAGGACAACTATCTAGAATATATAAAGAATTCAAAAAAATCAGCCTCTCTCCAAATTTAAAGATTCAATTCAAAAATGGGTATGTGAAATAAATAATACTTTTTAGATGAAGAAATAGCAAATACATGTATGAGAAATGTTCGATATCACTGGTTATTTGAGAGATGCAAATTAAAACAGTACTGACATTCCATCTCACCCCAGAAACAATGGCTGTTATTAATAAATTAACCAAAAACAAGTGCCAGTGAGGGTGTAGGGAAAAAAGAATTTCTCCCAAAACTAAAACCAGATGTTCTATTCAACTCAGCCACATCACACCACAGTGGCATATGCACACCTATGTTTTTAGTGGCACAATTTGTAATAGCTCAATCTTTGAAATAGCCCAAACGCCCATCAACCAATGAATGGATGAAGATGATGTGGATTTTTTTTTAATACAATGGAGTACTACTCTGCCATAAAGAATAAGCTCGAGACATTTCTAGTTAAATGGATGCACCTTTAGACCACATTCCTAAGTGAAATAAATTGGACACACATTTAAATATTACATTGCTTCTCTGGTGTGAGAAAAGAAAAATGGAAATTAGGACTAAAATGTGTAACAGATACTGGGAAATGGGAAAAAAAATGTCCAAATGAGAAGGGCAACAATAGAAGGGGAGAGAGAAAGGAAAGAAGGAACAAGAAAAAAACAGAAATAATAGATAAAAAACAAGAATCACACTTTTTGTAAACAAGGAGGGGAAAAGAGGTTGAGGAAGAGGAATGGGGAAAAAAGCAGCAAGATATACCATGTATAAGTACCCTGTGATGAATGTTCTCATTTATGTGTATCTAAAATATACCAATAAATGTTTTGCTTCAAAACATTTTAATCCTGAGTCAGGATTAGCATACTATTTGTTATTATATGAAAACAGAAATTGTTACTTAACTCTCTGGCTTAAGATGCTCTGTTCAAATAATTGAATGAGCTCTCTTTGCTCAGCTGATCTACATTTTAGAAGATATGGGGCCACTTCAATTCCCCACTCAGGGCAGGGAAAAGACATGCTCATGTTTTCTGGATGGAAGAATAGCACAAGCCAAGACCAACAGGTCTTTGAAAAATCACCACTAACATCTTCATCTAAGAGTATAACTACACGGGAAGCTGACTTCAGCTCTCAACAATACTATTTTGGGCCAGGGAATTAGATGAGGTGTACTGCACCTGCCTGGCAGGTGCAAGGTCCTGAGTTCAATTCCTTGCATGGGGAGAGGGGTAGGGAGAAGAAAAAAGAAAAACAGTACTGTTTAAACCTTCCACCTCAGTCACTGTAAAAACTGTAATATTCCTTTTTAAAAATTTTAGTTGGTAAATCTCAACTTCTCAAAAGGTTTGTAAGATTTGGCAAGAAGTCAGAAATTCCAAATCTAAAATGAATTTTCTGACTCAACACTGAAAATAAATTCTTAAGTTTAGATGCTTAGGGAAAAAACAGCTGGAGAATTCAGGAGCCTCCCATATTTTAACATGAAGTGACGTCATTCCTGTCAAGGCTTCCAAGAACTCCCTAAATGGTGTAGTTAAGCAACATCTTGAAGCACAGTAAGGACGCTAGGAAGGTAGTATGTTCCTTCTGTATATTCAGTTCCAGAACATTTTTTTCTATTAAAGATTTGATTCAATTTCTACCTTATGTTAGAAAGGAGCCTAGTGTTAGAAGTACAGTACATTTGTGTGCATTTTCAAAGCCAACACTGGATTTTCTGCACTTAATAGTAAATTGAGACTCATTTTATAGGATTTCTTGGGAAGGAATGTAAGCTGCTTTCCTTTTAACAGAGGATTGGGGCCTTCTTTAAAAATCTAGTTATTGGGCCATGGATTTAGCTCAGTGGCAAGCACAGTCCTGAGCTCGCTCTCTAGTACCATACATCATAATGCCAGGTGTGGTGGCTCACGCTTATAATTTCAGCTCTTGGGAGGCAGAGGCAGGAGGACTGCCAAGAGTTTGAAGCCAGCCTGGGCTACAGAGTGAGTTTGGGGCCAGTTTGCACTACAAAGTGAGACCCTGTCTCAAAAAAAAAAAAAAAAATCTAGTTACATTTGAAATTTTCTAAGTCAGCAAAATAATCATTCAGGGAAAGTAATCAAGTAGTGAAATTTCAGGGTACTTCGTGTAGGTAAAAGTTTAGTTATGAAATCTTTCATCATCTCAGTGAAGTGCTATTGGGGAAAAAAAATTTCTACTGCCTATGGGTTTGTACTAACCTACCACTGGTTGTGTATCTGTTTAACACTGTTGACCAAAATCACTTGGCATTTCTACGGTTGCTTCCTCCTTACTCCACCTGCAATTTATGTTTGCTTTTCATTTCCAATGGTGATTCTTTTGTTTTACTCAGAAATATAAAACCACAAGATTCTTCTTGATAAATTGTACTGCCAAGTTTATTCAGTTGGACTGGCCTGTACCTATACCATTCCTCTGATACTTGCTGCCTGTTCTTGTAGACTCAGAAGAAGTAAAAACTTTAATTCCATCCCCACGGTCACTGTACACAAGCAACACACACCTATGTGTGTGTACAGGCATACTTACGTTCCCCCAAACTATATATAGCAATTTCCTTACTCATGTAAAACATAGATATGACTTAGCTCAGTTTATTTATATGTTCATTTCTAGAGGTTTGGAAATAAACTAAAGCTCATATTTAAAAATAAAACATCTTTCAGGATCAGAGAAGAGACTTGATACTGGATGAACAACATATGAATGAGTGAACTCAGTTCTAAAGCCAGATTAAGCTTTTAAGCAATTGCTAAAGAATTAATGAGGTTTAATGTGACCTATTTAGGAGAAATAGTTCTTTGTTGTGTTCTATTAGAAGACTAATCTGCCAATGAAAAAATAAATAAATCAAACCCTATCTCCTTACATCCACCCCCAGCAAACCCAGGGCTTTGCACTTGCTGCACAAGAGCTACCATCAAGCCACACACGCAGGGCTCATTACTGCTTCTTTATTGGATCTATCTATGAAAGTAGAGGGAAAATACTATGGGGCAGGGGGAGGTGAGTCAACAGTGTAAACAGTGTAGAGTCACAGGACAGCTTCACACTTACCTTTACTGAAGATAATTCAGCTGAAAACTTGGGATTTCCTTGGCACCAGAAGCATCAGGAAACCCCCCTCCCTCAACACCCAGACGCTAGAGTAGCTCTGGTGGCTAGAAGCTATCAGTGTCGAAATGCCCAGTTCACCAGGTCTCACAGCCCTCTTCCCCTCTCTGGTCTTAGTGGAGTGACTACTGTTCTCATCTGAGAAGCACCCAAAGTCCTGGGATGCCCCTGACAGGACAATGCCATGTGCATGGTCAATGTGCATGGTCAGTTGATGTTAAGTGACTGCCATGGTGGCCTGATCCCTCCCAATGGACCACAAATGCTGATCTCAGAATCTCTGGCACTTTCTAAAATGTGGCTGAGCAGTAATTTGGAAGCCCAAACCCTGACTTTAGGAATTCATAAGAACAACCAATGTTTTATAAACTCAAAAGAAGTAAAATAAACAAACCCAGGGTTTTATACTCACTCTTGTTATTTTTATGGCAATCTTTCAAACTAGTTCACAATGTTCAGTCTTCTACCCCTCAAGAAATACTGAATTGGGGGTGGGGGGAGAAAGCAGTGATTTAAGAGAAACCAACATACATACACTGTAATTCACCAAGGGGAAATAACTCACTCGAAGGGGACGCTGTGGTAAAAGAATGCAGGTGACTTTCAAGCTGGCACTGAAGTTTCTCTCTTTCCCAACCTTCTCACCGAGGGGGACTCAGGGATAAAAAACAAGGATGTTTATATTTACCCAGAAGTGTGCATGGCAATTGACCATCATGGTTCTCTCAATGAGCTCGTCAGGACATTCTAGAAGGTGATGTCCAGAGACCACACCAGCATTATTGACGAGGACTGCGACCTCACCGACTTCCTTGCGGACCCTTTCTGCAGTCAGGTAGACATTCTCTCGCTTTCCCACGTCACAGGTGTAGGTAAAAACCTGCAAGTTACAGTGGGGTAGAATTTCTTCTTCACCATTCCCAGCTGTCCTCAGAAATCCAGATGGGAGGAAAAAAGGAACAGAGAAGGGGTGCAGAAAGTGAGTCACACGGTAATCAATAGGACAAAGATCACACAAAACAAAAATACTACAGTGAGCTTCAAATTTCTAACACTCTACGGCTTGCCAATGACTGAACTTACAGCTGCTTTCCTTCCCCCAACCCCCTTCCCCCAAGTCTTTGGGAATTACAGCAATTTACTGGATAACTCTGCTTAGGGGAAAGTCATTTAATTGTGACAAGCCCAATACAAGTAGACCACATGGGATAAGCTCGCTCGAGTTAGACACCTGCAAAGAACTGATCTCAGCCCAGAGAAAAACACACACATTACACATACCCTTTGGGGGGGAGAGGGTGCGCAGCAGCCAGAAATAGCTCCTAATATTTAGCATGAGCATCCTCAAAGTAAAATTCATGTCAAGGCTCTCAAGTTAAAACAAATAATAATGTGAATTCACTCAAAGCCATGAAATAGTTTCTCTGAAGAAGTGGCGATTACTGGTTTGTTTTCTAGCTGACTCCCCTAAGTATCCTTACAAATGAAGTTTACAGGTAAACATCAAATTTTACCACATAAGAATTTGAAAGCTTAAAAACCCAAATCACTCCTCCTGAAAACCAGTATTCTTATCTGTAGGTTTTGGAAAGGACACAAAAATGCCTATGTACTATTCTGCCATACTGAAAAATTTAACATTTACAAACAATTAAAAAAGGCAGGTGCCAATATATTTGGTAACAAGTAATATAGAAGAGGAGTGTGCCTAAGTTAATCTTAATATGGTTCAGTGTTTTCTTAAAAATGAAGAATTTTGCCAAAAAGCAAGAATCATTTGCCTGGGCCAATGTTTACTTATAGGTTATGGACTCTGTTTAGGCTTTTAAAAAAAATTCTCAGATTCAGACTAGTTAACAAACAAAAATGCAGACTGAGGCGACCAAAAACACGGAAGACATTTACAACGAGGCTGAAATTCTTCTCTAGAGGCTAAGCATCTCTCAAGCTCAGGGTCTGGAACTAAAGCACTTACTGGTGAAACAATGTAATTATCCCTCCACTCCATGCTACGGTTAGAGAGAAACCATTAACATTGTCCTAGTCTCAGAGGTCCCGACCAAGGTAACACAGATCCTCGCTATAGTTCGGTCTGGAAACAACTTCCCAAAGACACTTTGGTTTTGCCTTTATGCCGCATGCAAGTCAGAGTGAGACAGTTCTTTAGAATCCAAATCTGCGGTAACAGTGGACTTAGGAAACGACACAGTCGGGTCCCAGAGCGACAGGCTCTCCGCTAGAAGGGCTTTGGCACTCTTTTCCCTTCTAACACAGACGTGATCGTGCTCTATGATCATGGGACAAATTCCACTTGTCTGCCAAAGGCCGGGAAGGTTTTTTTTTTTCCTCGAGAGCAAGGCTGACCAGGACTGGGCTTGGGGGGCCCTCTGGGGGAGGGTGCGGGGTGACTCAACAATGCCGGCGCGGTACGAGTTACCTTGCAGCGCGGCGGCATCGGCCGCCTCCAGGTCGCGGTAGATGTGGCGCACCATGCCTGCCGTCTCCTCGTTGCTTTGCGTGTTGATGTCCCAGAGCACCAGCAGCGCCCGGCGCCGGGCGAACTCCAGCGCGAAGAGGCGGCCCAGGCCGCTGCCGGCGCCCGTGATGAGGCACACCTGGCCGGCCACGCTCTTCTCCTTGGGCCGCACCAGCCAGCGCAACGCGGCCAGCACGAACGCCCAGAGCACTTTGAAAGCGACCACGAAGAACTCCACCACGATGTTCATCGCGCCGCCGGGGGCTCCGCGCGAGCCCACCACCCGTGTTCTCGCCCACCCCGCGCCAGACAGCCCAGGTCCGAGCCCCGGGGCGACTGTCACAGCTGCCGGGACGAGAAGCCTGCGCCCCGCGCCCGCCCCCGAGGTGCCCGCCGGGCCGGAGTGGCGACGCCGCTCCCCGCCTGCGCCGGGCCACCCTGGCCGGGTTCCGCGCGGTGGCCCCGGGCTGAGCCCGCCCGTCCCGAGCGCCGCCTGCCCGGCCCGTCGGCTGCAGCGGCGGTGACAGCCGCGAGTTAGGCGCCGCGCGCTGCGCTCATGGCTAAGCCGCCTCCGCCCGAGCGTCCGCGGACCCTGCGCCGCGGCTCCCTCACTCCAGGCCGGGGGTCCGCGGCGGAGACCGCACCGGCCGACCGGCCGCCGCAGGAGTTGTCAACTTGACCCAAGTTGCGACAGAGTGGGCGGGGGGTGGGGGGTGCCGGGGTGCGGGGAGCCGCGCAGGGGACTCGCTCGGCGCAGGCGAGCGCTGCCCAACGGTTTGCAGCCGCCTGTGGGCTCGGGTCCCGCTGAGCTGCGCTGCGCTCCCCGCGGCTGTCACTCGGGCACCGGGCTCCGCAGCGCGGCGCCGCTCGTCGGTCGGAGCACTCCCCGCCGGCTCTGAGCGGGCTCCACGCTCCGCGCTATTTAACGCGCGACCTGGAAGCGCCGACCGCGGCATCGGCAGCGGCCCTCCCTCCGCCCGGCCCTCCCGCCCCCGGCGCACCCCGCCCCCGGCCCGGCCCCCGCTCCCGCCCCGCCCCGCCCGCCGGCCCTCGAGCGGCTCCGGGCAGCCCCTCTCCCGGAGCCGTCGCCCGCGCCTCCGGCCGTCGTCGCACCTCCCTTCGCGGTTCACACTCCCCGCCATGAGTCGTCCTGTCTCCGCCTGCTAGCCCTGAGGTCGGCGGAACCTTGGCCGTCCTGTCTTCGCGCTTCCCCGTCTGGCCACTTTGACTAGCCGGGGGACTCCGGACGGCGCCACCCGCGATCAGGCGCTGCGGAAGACAGCCCGGCAGGCTGGGAGTGACGGGAAGGACCGCGACCGCGCGGCAGAGGGGGCGCGGCGTCCGGGTCTGTGTGACAGAGAGCCAGGAGAAAGCCAACCCTGACTTTTCAGTTCGTATCGCCGCTAGCCGCTTGGGACATGTTCCTAAAGACGCATTTTCCGGCCTGGGATCACCAGCGCATATAGTGTGGGCGAGGTGTGGCCTTCCCACCGGGTGGCCCATAGAGTGATGCATGTCGGGATTTGTAGTTCACACCCATGAGGCGCTCATTTGAACAAATTACGACGTGGTACTCGAGTTTAATCCTGTCCGAGAAGCCTAGGAATTAGGACCCCAAGGGGGTCCAGCTGTCAGCACCCTCGGTACTTGAATTGATTAAAAGTACAATCAATATTTATTTTTCATATATAAATATCACCAAAAAGTTTGTTGAAAGAGACTAAGTCAAACAATTCTTAATTTTGCATCTGCGAAGTGAGTTCTTAATTGTAGGTTATTTTCTGGCTTCTCTTAGGACACCTACAAATCGTGGGGCCTTACGCGTGCGGTGTTTAAGTGGACAATGCGCATGCGCTAACTTCCTCTTTTTGCGGCTGGAACCATGGAGGGTGTTGAGTAAGTTGCTCTTCAGTCTCTCCAGAATCCTTTTCCATCCCTAATAATAGAGACCTTTTGCCTTGTTTTTTCACGCCATCACGTACTTTTGCCCACTTACCCATGTGTTTGTGACGCTTCCTGACATCAATGAGGACCCCTACCTAGGATGAGACGCGAGCGGCCTTGTGGCGGAGGTTCTGGAAATACTTAGGATCTAGTCGTGAATAGGAATATGTGCGAAACCGGCCCGTTGGTTGGAGGTGCAATCCTCGGTGGAAAATTCGAGGAGGCGCAGAACCATTGAATCGTGTTGATTTTGGCTCTCACTTCTACCAGGTCTCTCTCAGAGGGCAGTTGCTTTCAACATGTGGAGTTTGAGACCTGAAAAGCAATGGTGGTTGGTTTGGTTTTAATCGTAAAAGGATCTCAGGCCCTTTAAAAGTCCGTATCTTTTAGTAACATTTTATGCCAGTACAGCTCGTTAACTTGTATCTTAGTTATTGTTGGTTGGGATTTAACTTTCGTGTAGATGTTAACATCAGCACTTACGACTGCCATTTGAGAAAAGTGTGTGTTGGGTATAAAGGTTATTGGTATGGAGAGCGTCAAAAGTTTCCTGCATTTTAACACCCGAGCATGTGAAAGCAACAAGCATATCCGTGGTTAGATATGGTGGCGCTGATTCTGTTAGAAGTGTTTAGTACAGAGTGGTAGTCCAGCGCTGAAAAGTTTTGAGCTGTTGATGATAATGCTTGCTAATGACAGGGAGAAGAAAAAGAAGGTTCCTGCTGTGCCAGAAACTCTTAAGAAAAAGCGAAAACATTTCGCAGAGCTGAAGGTAAAGCGCCTGAGAAAGAAGTTCGCCCAAAAAATGGTAAGTAAACATAAGGGGTACTCATACTTGTGTGATCTTATGATTGGGGATGAAATCAGTATTGTATTTTATTTCCCCTTCATGAGTTCATTGGTTCATTTTAAATACACCTCACAGATGACATTCAGCATTGGAAGTAAACGTACTTAAAGCAAGACAGCTCATTATTGTATGGGGCAACTGCTTAGAGCATCTTAATATTGCACCTTCAAATAAATATGCTTTGGAGTGTTACTGTTTGCTGTGGCAAAGAGAAGGGGAAGACTTTTAGGGGGGAGACTAAAGAATTGGGGTTGCTATTTATATGTTTGGGAGCTAAATATCATGAGTAATTGGTAATTAATTGGTTTTCAGCTACGGAAGGCAAGGAGAAAGCTCATCTATGAAAAAGCCAGGCACTATCATAAGGAGTATAGACAGATGTACAGAACTGAGATTCGTATGGCTCGCATGGCAAGAAAAGCTGGCAACTTCTACGTACCTGCAGAACCTAAATTGGCTTTTGTCATCCGGATCAGGGGGTAAGTTCGGTTCTTACTGTACTTTGGTTTTAAAGGGAAAATTGGAAAACTGTACAGTGTGTTCCAGGAACACTTAAGTCCAAAACATTTGAATAACAGTGTTTATGTATAACTAGAAAAGATTTTAGTGTTCAGACTCCCATTCATTCTGTAATGAAACACAGTCCCTGAAGTTTTTGAAGTTAAAATATATTGTTTTTAACAAGATGTGTAAAAAGTAGGAGATGGTAAAGAGAATCTCTTGAAGAGGAGGCAAGTTGGTAAAAGTGGTAATTAACTAACTAGGAAGGAAAGGCAAACTCCAGTGACCTTGACATGAAAGCATTCTTAGAATGTTTAGGAGGGGCTTGTTTAGGGTTTTTGGTCTATTGTTAATTAAAGTTTTTTTGGTTCTTTTGCCTGCAGTATCAATGGTGTGAGTCCAAAGGTCCGCAAGGTGTTGCAGCTTCTTCGCCTTCGTCAAATCTTTAATGGTACCTTTGTTAAGCTTAACAAGGCTTCAATTAACATGCTGAGAATTGTGGAACCATATATTGCATGGGGGTAAGTGCTTTTTCCTTTGGTAAATTTGCCTGTACAGCAAGATGTATTATTTACAGCAATAGCCTTATTTGATCATGTCTTTTTAATATTTTAGGTATCCAAATCTGAAGTCAGTAAATGAACTAATATACAAGCGTGGCTATGGCAAAATCAATAAGAAGCGAATTGCCTTGACAGATAACTCACTGATTGCTCGATCTCTTGGTAGGTACTGCTCTTGTAGAAAACCTTTACATAGAGCAAGGTGATTTTTCTGGCCTTTTGGAACCTTGCAGCTCTCAAACTATTGCAAATCTCTTCCTTCCTCCTCTCAGAGACAGGGTCTTGCTGTGCAGTTCAGGCTGGCCTGAAGCCCATGGCAATACTCCTGGCTCACTTTCCCAAGTGCAAGGATTACAGGCCAGGATCTCTCCCTGACATTTTAATCCTTTTATTAAAAAATCTTTTAAAGCTTACCCTTACATTAAAAATTTTCAGGTAAACATGGTATCGTCTGCATGGAAGATCTGATTCATGAGATCTACACTGTTGGAAAACGCTTCAAACAGGCAAATAACTTCCTGTGGCCATTTAAATTATCTTCTCCCCGAGGTGGGATGAAGAAGAAGACCACCCATTTTGTGGAAGGTGGAGATGCTGGGAATAGGGAAGACCAGATCAACAGGCTTATTAGAAGGATGAACTAAGGTGAGATGCTGCATCCTGAGAGGAGTTATCTTTAACAGTGCAATAAAAATGATTCCTTTTTCCAGCAAGTACTGATGAAAATTTTAATTAAACATTTTTCAGTACTCTGGGGAAAGGGAAGCTAGTTTATCATTGATTTAGTTACTTCTTTGAAGGACCTTTCTGGAAGGGACATCTCAGCCCTTTGTCATGTTTATTTCAAAACAAATTTAGGTGTCCTTTAAAGTTAACTGAATTGTTGCTGCTTTATAACTGACTTCTGTTAATTTTTGGCTGCTAGATTGTTTAATGGGCTTATTTTTTTCCCTTTCAGGTGTCTACCCTGGTGTTTTTATGATTTGGTCAGTTAATAAAAAGTATCTGCTTCCAAATTGAAATGGATTGGTGACTTTCTTGTCGTCTGTCTTTACTTTTCTTTAACTGTAGTACTAAATACTGTTATGGAAGGAATTGAGTCATGTCAGCATCCTATTACATGGAAAATCAGGTTTCTACTTTGTATCTTACGACAATTGGCAAAACATTTAGTTGCTAAAATTTCGTATCTTAGTCTTTGGCTTCTCTGTAAACTATGAGTGTCTTTGCATTTCATTTTTATATTCTTGTTTTGTATATTTTACATATATGAACTACTGTTCATTCCATTACACATTATGGGTGTTACATAGGAAAAAATGAAATTTGTGCTTACAGGTGCATATTACTTCAGTATTTTAAGCTTTTAGTGAAGTAATTGAGCAAAAACTTGATAAAATTTTGGTATTTTTAAAATGTAGAGTATAATCTGAAGTACACAGTAAAAGTTTGAAAATTGATAGTTATACTAAATCATTGAATTTTAAAATAATTAGAAGTTTTTATGCGAACACATTGAGAATTTCTTTGAATTTCTTGATCTTGGAAGCTATTTGTATAAGTTTTTTCAGGGCAATGAGTTCAAGAAGATATAAATCAAGTTATTCTTGTGTATGATTTTTTTTTTTTCCAGAAACTTGTTAATATACTCTTGCATTAGTATAAAAAGTACATTGATTTCTAGGTAGAGCCTAAGAGTTAGGTTTTGAAACTTCTGGGGTTTTTTGCTATGATAAATACAGGGTGAAACCCTTTGTCTTTGTATCTAGTGTTCTGAAAGGGTAGGTAAGCATGTCTGAGACAAAGTCATGCCAACTTCTGGACTTGAATTGAACGAGGCCATCAGTGGTCCTTACTAGGAGAGAAATGACAGTGCTGCTCTACGGGGTAGAGGTATTTGGCAAGGTTTTTTGTTTTGCTTTTTTAAAAACTTAATTTTAAGGACAGTTTGATTCATAGTAAAATTGAGAAGTTTACCACACATTCATCTCTCTACATCCTCTTTCATTGTCAGCTCCCTGTCATTTCCAATGTTTTGTTTATTGCAGTCAGTGAATTTAACATTGACAAATTGTTGCACAAAATAGTAAAACTTTTTGTGCTAGTGAGGAATAGGAATACTGTAGGAGGATAATTATCTGGCAGGATAATTGCCTGGCATGAAGAGGGCAGTACATCAAATACAGAGCCTGTGTATATCTGCTTGCAGTACAGGATTTTCAATTATTTCCTTTTCCATTAATCATTTTCGGAGAACCAGACAATAGGGAAATGAAGTCGAGGTACACAGTTTTATCTTTTGATAATTTCAGCTTTTTTCCTAGGTCTTAGTCCTACTGCTTCTAGTCTTTGTCATGGTGATCTTGCACAGAGTGGTTAACGTGTATTCTTAGAAGGTTTATTTGCGTTTAGTAGGGTTAACAGTGCTGGTTTTAGAACAAGACTCCATGCGTTCATATTTAGGCAACTGATTTGAATTTTTTTTTTTTTTGAGACAGGATCTTGCCTATGTAGTTGAGGCTGACCTTGAACTGGCTGGCTTCAAACTTGGGGTAATCCTCCTGTCTTCTGCCTTGTTGAATACTGGGATTATAGGTGTGCGGTAGGTACTATGCCTTGGTAGACAATTGGAACCAATAAAAATGAGCTATACTTAGGAGGTTTATAATTGAATGTTTTATAATTAAATGATATATAATGTTCATGAGTGTACAGTGGTTAGAATGAAAAATAGTCTCATCATTCTGGTGCTGGACATCACAAATAAGTGGTGAATATCTTGGGTATACAGCATGCGATAGAGCCTCTGGAATGTCTGGGGCTCACTTCCACTGTGAAGATAGATTGATTTTTTTGCTGTTTTTCTTGACAGTGTGTCGAAGCAGCCCAAACTTACTTCTCTTCCTTCTGGGTAGTGAAGTCTCTAAGGCCAGACCTTTCCAAGTTCCAGTATCTAGTGTATAGCCGGTGCTGTCAAATGAATACTTGACATTGTAACAGGTTATTACCACAACTGAAGGGAAATATTTTGTCTTAATGTTTTATTGCTTTAATGGAGGTAGGGCGGTGTTTGTTCTGTTCTCCGGACAATGTTCTCTTTCATTTTCAAAGTGCAAGCTGATCTTCCTGCCTCTTCTCTGACTGACATTGGGCCATCAGGGTAATCCAGGGTAGTCTGCCCATTTTAAGACCCACCAAACACCAAGCCCCTTTCTGTTTCCACATAAGGTTGATGTGCACAGGTTCTGGAGTAAGAACTTAGAAATCTCAGAACCCTT
Source organism: Petromus typicus (assembly GCA_004026965.1). Lineage (NCBI taxonomy): Eukaryota > Metazoa > Chordata > Mammalia > Rodentia > Petromuridae > Petromus > Petromus typicus. Next base: position 64,001 of record PVIR01004583.1, read on the forward strand.
TTTTGACTTTTATTTTTGCCTCCTCAGCCATTCCTCAAAACTTAAGCTTCATGTGATCCTGCATTTTTAATAGCATTTCTTAAAATCTCAACCTCTGTTTTGTCTGTCCACTCAATGTAAGCTTTGATTCTCACTAAGAGCTGTGTGCTATGTGAGTGCTTTTATTCCTGATCTCCTTGGGGTGGTAGTGGTGGCACATGCCTGTGAACCCCATACCCGGGCTGAGACAGGAGGGCTGCCATGACAGACCAGCAAGGTCTACATAGTGAGCTCAGGGCAGCCTGGACTGTATACAAGACAAGATCTGCCTCAAAAAAAAAAAAAGAAAAAAAAAATTTTTTTTTTGAGACAGGATCTTGCTTTGCAGTTCAGGCTGGCCCATCACAGCAGTCCTCCTGCCTCTGCCTCCCGAGTGCTGGGACTACACGCGAGTCACCACTTCTGACACCGTGGTATGTGGTACTGATTGCTGCTGGGCGTGAGTCTCCATGCCCAGTATTGTATGTGGTTACCGGGGATCGAACGTGGGCCCTTGCGCTTGCAAGACAGGCGCCGGAACCACTGAGCTAACTCCCTGGCCACAAAAAAGAAAAAATTTCAACTCCAGTTCCTGTTATGTTTCAGTTGCTGGGTATTGATGATGGGGACTGATGAGGTGCCTGAAGCTGGGTTTATGGAAATTAGAGAGCTCTGAAAGATGCAGAAGGTTGCCGTTAGTTGTGTAGAGAAAATGGTATATGGGCTGATTTGTGCTATGTGAATTGGACCATTTCACACAAGTAAGATAGCTGACAATCCTTGGAGAAAAAGGAGTAGCAAGCAGGAGTGTAATAGCCATGGGAATTTTTTTCCCCCATGGGAATTATTTCTAAGGTGCTGAGGAATAAACCTGGCGCTGTCTCCATCCAGGATTATACCAAATCGCCCAGGTCTCCAGTTTGTGGTTGTGCATCAGCCTCCTAAGCAGCTGGGTTGCAGGCTGGTGCCACTGCTCTTGGCTCTGAAAGGCACTTTCCCCAGTAGGTGGTAAGTGGGATTGGGCATGCAAGCCAGGCAGCTTAGCAGTTCAGACTAGGTGTTTTTCAACTTTGTTAACCGGAGCTGAATTCATTATTGGTTTGGGATGGGCCAGTTTTCCTCTTTAAATTGTCCAGATGGGGTGAGTGGCCCATTTCTCTTAGGACAGATTTCTACATGTGTGCATAGCTTTCACTCACTCATTACATACAACCAGTTGGTGCAGCAATATTACATTCCAGCTGTAGGTCAAGTTGGTTTTTAAACTCAGGTTAGTATCAAGTAGTATTAAGAACAAATGTAGGGGGCTGGGGGGTTAGCTCAGTGGTTCTGGTGCCTGTCTTGCAAGCACAAGGGCCCTGGTTCGATTCCCTGGTAACCACATACAATACTGGGCATGGAGACTCATGCCCAGCAGCAATCAGCACCACATACCACAGTCCCGGGCGTGTTGGCTCACGCCTGTAATACCAGAGGATTTCTGTGATGTGAGTTTGAGGCTGAGCTCAGGGCCAGCCTGAACTGCAAAGCGAGACCCTGTCTCAAAAAAAAAAAAAAAAAAACATGTAGGAGGTTTTCAGAGATGAAACCGTCACTGGCGATAAGCTTGCAGCCCTTAGTGGAGTTATGGTGGGTATTAAACCCCTAAAGCAGGGTAGTGACAGGCTCGGTAGTGCTAACTATCCAAGGCCCTGCCGTGCAGGTAGGTGCTAGTCCTCAACAGGAATCCGGGAGAGTCGGGTGAAGAACTTAGCCTCATCACCTACCTATATGGAAATGATGACAGCCTAGAAAGCTGTTGGGCAGTGCCCACCCACCCTACCTCTGGCATGCCTACTGTGGCTGGCTGTCTACTGTTCACCCAGCCTTGGCTCAGCATGCTCTCCCACTTCACCCCCAGAAGGCAGCCCCATTCCAGGACTTAGAAGAGTCATGCTTCCTGACTTCCCCAGGCATCCACCAGCTCTGTCTCTAGCAGAGCCCAGCTGGGACTGCCCACGGTCGCCTAGCAACGGTGGCATCCGGCGTCGTTGGAGGGCCCCAGCAGTGGAGCGGTTGGCTGGGCTGTGGCGGGAGCGCTGCGCTCCGAGTGTCGCAGGGCTGCCAGCTGCAGAGCATGCTCCCAGCAAGAGCTGCCCTAGTGCGAGCTCGCAGTTGGCCTCCTCATCAGGCTGCCGCCCTCCTCCCCACAATGCTGCGGCCTCGAAGGGTGCGAGGCTCGGGCTGGCATCCAGCCGCCACTGGCCCCCACGCTGCACCTTGCCCCCACTTCCTTCGCGGCAGCAGCCATCGACCTTGGCGCCTCATGTCAGGCACCGGAAGAAGCCCCTTCGGTCCACAGAGCCTACACAGTGAGTGCTGGCAGTGGAGGCGGGAGGTGCGAAAGGTTCGAGGCCTTACTGGATCGGACTGAAAGGGCTCCCCCTCCCGAGGGAAACAGGTGCTGGGAAGCAGGAAAATCACCCAAGGATTTCCTTAAGGCACTAGAAGAGGAAGCGGAGCCGGCAGCCCGTGGTGGTGGTGAGGAACGCGAGACGGGTGAGGTGGAGCAGAGGGCCTGCCTCCTAGATCTACATATTGTCTCTACACTCCTCAGTTCTGGTTCAAGCAAAGACACCCATCCATTCACTGGATGTGACTTTACCACTTTCCCCACTCTCCCCTGAAACCTGAGGGGTGGGAAGAAAAATATCTTCTTTTTTGGCTGCCAAATAACTCTCTTCCATACTTGACAATCAGCAAGATGTACCAGAAATTTAGAGACTGATCCTGATAATTAGATGGCCCTAATCCTGTTTCATTGCCAGTTTTGCTTTGTACCTTTTTTGATCTACCCACCTATAATTTGTATATTACCTTTTTTTTTTTTTTTGGCTAGAGGTTAAACACACTGCTAGCACCTAATGCAGGTAGGCTATTGTACTGGTCCACCCTTCTGGTCTTGGGACCACAAACTGTGGAAACTGGAGAACATCTTTCCAGACAAGTGGAAACAGTTCTTCAATTGTAGGGTATTCCCTGAAGCACAGAATCTGAGTCTTTCAGCTTTAGTGTAACATTGTATATCTATAAACGTGTGTGTGTGTGTGTGTGTGTGTGTGTGTGTGTGTGTGTGTGTGTGTGTGTATTATATATATATATATATATATAATATATATATCTGTGTATGCTACAATAGTATTTCATAAAAATATTTTTGACATTTCTTTTTTAAAAGTTAGAGTATATTGACACTTTTCATTGAGACAGCATTAATAAGGTATATAGTTACAAGTGAATACTATTATTACTTTTTAACCTCTGTTAGGGTCATCTGTCTCAGTTGGGTTTTTTTTCCCCCCTGTGTATTTTGGTCTGGATAGAACCATGTGTAGGTTCTTTAGAGAAACTACATTTTCTCTTAAAATGTAGAGAATGTCTTGCCAGTTTACTTAGGTTTGCCTGAGTACTTCATAGTATAGATGTATCTCCTTGAGATTGGTTCCACTTTTCCCCTATTACAAACAATGCAAGAAGGAGAATTTCTTTTTTTTTTTTTTTTTTTGAGACAGGGTCTCCCTTTGTAGTTCAGCCTAACCTTGTGCTTACTATGTAGCTAGCACAGGCTGACCTTGAACTTATCTGTATAGCCCAGGCTGGCCTTGAACTTGTAGCAGTCCTGTCTCAGCTTCCCAAGTACTGGGATTCCAAGTGTGTACCACCATACATGGCCTAGGAGTTTTATTTTGGGATTTTTTTTTTTCATATACGCTATCTTATTTTTTTAAATAACTTGAGTTTCTTGGTACATTTTAGGAATGCATTGTGATCACATTCCTCATTGAGAATTTGTACCTGTGTATGGTATATCTTGATTCTTATTTTTTTCCCATTCCCCTGCCCGCCCTTCAATTTCCCCACCCTCCTATGTACATAAGCTTTGTTTTCAGTTTTATTCCTTTTATCCATAACATTTTTTCTTTCCCTTTCCCTAGGTCCCCATTTCCTTTGAACATTTTCTTCCTATTTCAGAAAACCTGTCATACATTCTGGACCTCATTTACACCTTCAGTTTCTCATACTAGAGAAATGATACGGTATTTACACATCTATATTCTATTTATTTCTTTATGAGTATGGCCTAAGAGTTTTAAAATTTACTCTTCATACACTGTGAGAGTCAGAGCTATGACTGATTATATACCTATTGAAGGGCAGAGTCAACATTAGGACCCAAGTTTATTTTATTCCAATGCTTTTGTTCTTTGTAGGGTTGAGTGCTTGCCTGATCATTGATTGGAAACTGTTTCATTGGGTAGTCTGAGGACTGAGGTCAGATATTTGGTGTTAATTTCTTTTTCCACTGACTTACAGAATTGGACATGGTCCAGTGCCTCCCCCAAAACTTATTCCTCTTCTGTCTCTCTTCAGTCATTCCTTTGCTTTTCCTGGATCTCCTTTGCCTTGCATATATTTTAAGAAAATACCCAGCTTTCTTTTGTCAGATCTCTTTTGTTAACCTTAATGCAACTTCTGGCCTTAATTCCCCACAGCATAGATAACTCTTCACATTTTCATCTCCAAACAAAACCAATAGCTCTCGATACCTTTGCTTTGATCCAAGTAACATATCTCTACTAGATACCCTCATGGTGCTCTGTACCTGTAATCTTCGAAATTGGAAAGCTGAGGGGGGAAGATTGCTGTGAGTTCAAGACCAGCCTATACTATTTAGTGAGACTCTGCCCGCTTAGATAAGTATTCATTTGATATTGCCTCCAGCCCCAGACTAGCATCCTCTCTTTGAATGTAATTACTTAATTCATAGTTTCATAATTTTCTTACTCACCTTAGTTCTGAGCCTCAGTCATGTTTGACTCCTTTTTTCTTGTTAAACCTTCCATATTCAGCCCATTATCGGTCTTTGATTCTTACTGCCACTGTTGTGAACTACTGTACTGTTAATAGCCTAACTTTCCTCCTTGAGTCCAGTCTGCCAGATTAATCTTTCTAAAATATTAACAAGAACTGTGTGCCATATCCTGTTCTAAAACCTCCCGTGGTCTCTAAGCCACTTTTGACTGCAGTTTCACCCCAGTCTTTCTTAAGCTCTCACATTACCTTTATTTGAGTCCCTCTTTTCAGGAAAACTAGAATACTTTCATTTCATTCTCCATGACATCTTTCCTTTCTGTGTCTGACTGGAATGCTTCTACTCACACTTCTTTTGGTCTAAATTCTACCAAAATATTATTTTCTTTTTTCTTCTGAATCTTTTGAATCTCCATCAGAAAGTATTATATCCCTTCTTTTAAGTTCTATAATAATTTCATTATCTTCTAAGGGTTTAATTTCACACACACTGCCTTACAGTTGTATGAGTGGTTGCTGTTTGTTTCTTCTGGATTGGAAACTGCATAAAAGCAGAATCTGTATTTTAGTTTCTTTTTGGATTTCTCATACAGCACATTGATTTGCACCTAGAACATACTTGGTGAATCTATTAAGTCAAATAACTTGGGAATACAAAATCACATGTATTAGTATATTGCTGTGGTAGCAACAAGGAGATCCCAACGTAGTGATTCCACTTACAGAACGATGTTTTTCCTTCATATGACAGTTCTGAGCAGTTTTACCTGATCAGTAGGCAGCTTTCTTCTCCTTGGTAGAAAGGTCCAGGCTCTGCTATTTATTGGCAATTCACTCTTGTCAAAATCCAAGCAGTAGATGTGTCCTTGGTGGCCTGAAAGAGTCCAAGCCACATCCCAGGCACTGTCAGAGAGCTCAGTGCTTGTTCATAGAGCAAAGAAGGCCACAATTCAAGGAACATCTGTTAAAACAAAAATCACTTTTGACATACAAACAGGAAAACCAGATTTCCAGTAATAGAATGATGACATCCAAAGACCAGGTCCAAGAAGGGAGAAAACTTGTGAAACTTAAAACTACTTCCTGTCTGATGAATGGAAAGCTGGCAGAATTGAGCGCTGAAAAGGCCTCCTCGCTCAGTCATCACCCAGCTTGAGAGACAAACAGAATCCAGTTGGGTCCTTTTGGGTTACTGTGGCAGAAGAGAATGAACAAAGATTCCTTACTGTCAGAGTAGATGAGACTTTATGAATGCCTGAAGCTGTTTAACAGAGGATCCCCAAAAGAAGAAATAGACACCACAGTCAATGATCTGATAAAAAATATTCCAGATGCTAATGTCTATATATTGAATTCTCATGTCCTACGGAAAATATCTGTCTATGAGAAGGTCATTCTGACAGGAGCTCAGCCTATTGAGATGTGACAGACACTTCTAGATACAATAACAGTGAAGAGTCAAAAAAAAGGTAATTGTGGAATATTGAAGATGTTTATAAAACCAAGGAACAAATCCAGGAAATCAATATTGAGGTTACAGGTGTTAATGTAGAGTCAGGACAACCAGAAATGGAGAATAAACATCATATAAAGGTGATGTTTTGGAAAAATAGAAAAGTGGTTATGGAAAAACAGCAAGATGACAAAAGATCCAGCTGACCATTTGCTTAATTAAATGTATCTACTATGCCATACTTAGGAAGTATAAAAAAGAAGATGCAACTTGATAAAACAGATTCCGCACTTAAAGACCCAAAGCTTCTAACACTGGTGAGATAGTCTTGACATCTTCAATGTATCTAAGTTGTCAGATATGTTAAAAGACCATTATCTTTGTATTTCTGCCCTGCAACATTTATCAGGGTAAGGAGGTGAAACTGATGCTTCTGTTTGCCACCCTACTGTAATACTGTGCCCTGTGTACTCGGGGACTGCTACCTCAGAGGAGAAGTAAAGTTCCGGAAGGGGGTAAGAGTTATTATTCCTGGGATGCTTGGTTTATGTAGCTTCATATTTTCCCTTAAACATGGAGTTAGCCAAGTACCTCACTATTTGTGGAAATATATTGACTTTCAAGGTCATAGGAGTTGTACATGTGGAAAGCTAATCCTATCAGGTCAGTCTCGACAGACTGTGTTTTTAAAAAAGAAATAGATCTTATCAATATGTTTTCTATGTTCCTTAAATATGAATAGGTTTATTACAGTTTACCTTGTTCACTTTACTAAATTTAAGTGCAGTTATACTTAATTAGAAAGTGAAGTATTCTAGATAAAATTTGTGTTAAATGGGTGTATTTCAAAAATTATGATACACTTTTCTGCCTTTAAACAAAATATTGACAATTGCTTTTTGCCTTGATTTGACTAGTGTGAAAGTCAAAACTTTAGGACTGAGAGCTAGACATAGTGGAGTATGCATGTAATTCTAATACTTAGAAGGCAGAGGCAAAAAGATTATGAATTCAAGGCTAGCCTGAGCTACGTAGTGAAATCCTGTATACCCAAAACAAAACAAAGCAAAAAGCCCCAGCAATGTAGAGCAGGAAAGAAAACTCAGTGATAGAGTGCATGTTCAGATTGCTTGAGGCCCTGAGTTCAATACCTAGTATCAAACAAAAAGTCAAAAATTGTAATGTGGGGCTGGGGATTTAGTTCAATGGTTCCAGAATCTGCCTTGCAAGTGCAAGGGCCTGGGATCAATTCCTGGTAACCACGTACAACAGTGCCAGCTGTGGAGACTCATGCCCAGCAGCAATCAGCACCATATACCACAGTGCCGGGTGTGGTGGCTCACAATGTAATCCCAGCCCTTGGGAGGCAGAGACAGGAGGAGTGCTGTTAGTTCAAGGCTGAGCTCAGGGCCAGCCTGAACTGTAAAAGTGAGACTTTCTCAAAAAAAAAAAAAAAAAAAAATTGTAATGTGTAGAGCGACTCTCTTAAATATCAGGACACAGAGTGTTTAGCTTGCTTTTCCACCAAGTTTACACTATTCAGACATGCATTCTGTTTTATCCCTTGAACAGCCTGTGGTTCTTCTGTCTCTTCCTCCATGATAGTCTCTATCTGTTGTCTTGGCCTCTGTTTCTTAATTATAACTGAGTTTGCAAAGATGAGTAGTTAACTGGATATCCCATATCTAAATGAGATATTTGTTTTTTTTTATGAAGATTTTTCTTATTGTGAAATAGGTACATTTTATATACATATCATGATCACACTCAACACTGACAATTTGTACCAGTATATGACATGACTTGATTCTCATTTTTTCCCATTCCCTACCAACCCTACAACTCCCACCCCCTATATACATAAGCTTTGTTTCATTTTTTACTACCATCACAACTTTTTCTTTCCCTTCATTACTTACCCCTACCCCATTTCCCTTTGAATAGTTTCTATTGTACAATATCTAACATACATTTTAGAACTCATTTACATATTCAGTTACTCATATCAGAGAAAAGATATGGTATTTACACATCTCTAACCTGTTTATTTCCCTTATGAATATGTCGTGAAGGTATGTCCATTTGAGTATGAATGACTTAAACTTGTCATTCTTTATGGCAGAGTAATACTCCATTCTATAGAAAAACCACGTCTTTATATGAGGCATTTCTTGAAATGTAAGAAAAAAAATGATGGGCTTAGGGATTTAGCTCAGTGGCACCAGCATCTGCATGGCAAGTGCAAGGCCCTGAGGTACCATCGGTACCATATGTCATTTAGTGGGTATTCTAAACTCCAATCTGTTCTTTTGTTTTGTTTATTTACTTTCTGATTGACTATTAAAATTTACACTTTAATAGTTTCATTTGATAGTTCATAAATTTTATTAAGAGTTGGAGAAGGAGGCCGGGGATTTAGCTCAGTGGTTACGGCACCTGCCTTGTAAGGGCAAGGGCCAGGTTCAATCCCTGGTAACCACATACAACAGTGCCGTGTGTGGAAACTGATGCCCATCAGCAATCAGTACCACATACCACAATGCTGGGTACCTGTAATCCCTCTTGAGAGGCAGAGGCAGGAAGATTACTAAATTTGATTGAGGCTGAGTTCAGGAGCAGCCTAAACTACGAAGTGAGATCCTCTTTCAAAAAAACAAACAGGGCCAGGGATATAGCTCAGTGGTTCTGGCGCCTGTCTTGCAAGCGCAAGGGCCCAGGTTTGATCCCCGGTAACCACATAACAATACTGGGCATGGAGACTCGTGTCCAGCAGCAATCGGTACCACATACCACAGTGCCGGGCATGGTGGCTTATGCCTGTAATCCCACCACTCGGGAGGCACAGGCAGGAGGATTGCTGTGATGTGAGTTCGAGGCTGAGCTCACGGCCAGCTTGAACTACAAAGCAAGACCCTGTCTCAAAAAAACAAAACAAAAACAAACAAACCCTAAAAAATATTTAACTATTAAATCATGTTCACTGAGACATAATTATTACATAAAGTAAAACTTTATTCTCCTCAGACATAAATATCACTCATAATATTGTTTGTAAAAGGTTTGAGCTGATATTTAAAATGGTATACATTCTCTGTCAGTCTTAGTTTCAAATAAGTGAATACTAAAAGATTAGTTTAATAAATCTAGGTGAACTCTGAATGTAAAGAACACATACTTAGTTTTATGTTCATTCCATTTGTATTTTTGTTTTGCTTCTTGTCTTATGTTTTAACAGTCAGATTTTTATTATTAAACTATGTACCTATCTATATAATGAAAAGTATCTAGTCAGTATATAGTAGCTGTTTTACCATATGTGTATCTTATAATGTGTTACATACCTTTAAAAGACACAGTAAAATTTATCTTTGAAAGAAGAAAAGAATCCAACCAGGCCTGGTAGCTTGTGCCTGTAATCCCAGTGCTTGAGAGGCTGAGGCAGGAGGATCACCTTGAGTTCAAGGCAGCCTGAACTACATAATAAGACTGTCTCAAAAAACCAAAAAGAAAAAAAAAAGGAAGAAGAAGAGATAAAGAATACAATTAACAGAAGTAGAAGGAGAAAGCAAGGACAAAGCAAATCTTAAAACTTTAGAAAGTTTTATGCTTTCTGACATTTCAATCCCAGGACAATGCAGCCAAAAATCACGTTGGAAAGAAAAGCAACAATTCAGGGAACAGTTAGCCTCTGCCATAGTTAATTTCTCCTTATCAGAGTCTCTGGTACTTAGTTTGAGCATCATGTGCCTCTAAAACAAAAACAAACCCCCCTTATTTCCCCTAGGTCAGCAAAGGCTCTGGTACTACAAAATGTGAACATAGCTTTATCATTAATATTTATGGTAATGATCTGTCATTGTTTATCCCCCCAATAGAATGTATGTTTTTGTATCTTAGTCATTTTTCTATTTTAGCTATCACATTGCATGGCATTGTGAATAAATATGTACATAGTTTTCTTAGTGAATCTTCTATTTTGTTTCACTCTGATCTAGAAGGAGAGCTACTTGAGGCCAAAGATGCAGCCTCCCCTATTTGATCTCTCTGGAGTCATGCACACAAGTTATCGGAAAAGAAACTTTGGTCATTTGGCTTATTGAGGAGAAAGGCCTATCTAATCTTTTGCACTCCTGGTACTTCAGTTTGCAGGTCCTCTGTTAGCTCCATTCTTTTCATCAGACTCCGGTATGGAGGTTATACGGGGCTCAGGCCTCAAACTTGGTATGTATCCAAGCTGGTCTTGAACTTGTGGAGCTCTTGTCTCAGCCTCACATTTCTGGAATTCCAGAATCACATGCATGTACAGCCACCATGCACACTTTGGACCATTGTGTTTTTGAGACAAGTCATACTATGTAATCTAGACTGGCCTTGAACTCACAGCAATCCTCCTTCCTCAACCTCTAAGTGCTAGGATTATAGGTATGCACCACCACACTTACTTCTTTAGTTTTTTTTTAACTCTCTGCGGCAAAATGTCAGGAAAGGCTAGATGTGGTAGTGCACACCTGCAGACCCAGCAGTCAAGGAACCTGAAGCAGGAGGATTGTGAACAATTTGCAATTTGGGGGAGAATGTTAGTTATCTTTGAATAAGTACACCTATTGGGTTATTTTTATTTTATTTTTGGTTTAAAAATATATACAAAGAAATTAAGTTATTCAATTATATCATTGTTTGAAAAGTTATTTGGGGACCATCTGAGCAGTGTGGCAAAATGGGGTTCATAGAAGATCCCCCTTTTACTCCAATATTTTTCATAATTTATGGGTGTATGGCTGAGCTCAGAAGCAGAAGGAGGAAATCCCAGGTGCCTGAAATGAAGACATGTTCACATCGAAGCCACCATTGAGCCATCTGCGGAAAGATGGGATTCACAAAGAGGTATTGTTCCAGTTACTATGACTGCATAACAAATTTCTCCAAAACGTAGTGGTCGAAACAACCATTTATTGTGCTCCTTGAGTCCGTGGGTCAGAAATTCAGACAGTGCATAGTGGAGACAACTTGGCTTTGTTTCATCAAGTCTGGGCCTCAGCTGGAAGATTTGAAGACTTGGGGCCAGAATCACCTGAAAGCTTATTCACTAACATGTCTGGTAGTTGGTGCTGACCACTGACATTATCTGTGGAGGTCAGCTGGAACTTTTTAATGTGGCTTCTCATATTATCTCACTTCCACAGAAGATGGTGGCTGGGTTTCAAAGGTGAGTATCTTGAGAGAGCTAGATGGAAGTGAGATCATTTTTTCATGACCTATCTTGGAAATTGCACTGTGTGGCTTCCTTGCAATTCTCTTGACTGAGGAAATTAGTTTCAGGGGCAGGAACACAGTTCTCATGATGACATGAGATGGAAAAATGTAGACATCATGTTGGAGGAAGAGCATGTCAGATTAGCTTTGTATTCGTCTTTGAAAAGTGCAACATACTGTAACATAAATTAGTGGAGTCAGAGTAAAGGTTCTATTAGGCAAGAAGGACAGTGGCCCCAAAGTGGAGTCTCTGAGTCATGACTCTCCGGGAAATCTTATATCTTCTAGGTGTCCTGCTATCTGGGACCTCCCCAGAGCATGATCATGCAGACTACTGGCTCAAGGACCTATGGGCTCTGAATGGACATTGCGTAGATTGGACCCTAAAACATGTACTTGCCTATAGGGTAGAGATTATATTGTTTACATAAGCTTAGAAAGCTCCCTTCTAAATCCCTTAAACACCCCTAGAAAAAGAACCCTCATAGGTCTCAGAATCTCTCTTGACTAGTGAGAGCTTTACTTCTTTATATCTCTTTATTTTGCTTTCATATCTTTTAAATAAATTTGCTTGTATGTAACTCCTCCATCTTCAGTTTCATTGTCACTAGGAGGCACAAATCCAACATTCCAGTAACATTTGGAGGCTTGTCTGGGTTTCTAAGAGGTGATAAGCTAAGTCTACACATTCCTACTACATTTTGCTTTTACTTCGTGGTTTTCTATTTAAAACAATATTGGGACTCTCTCAACCAATTAAAAGTAATTAGCATGGTAACATATCTTGAAGGCTCAGGAAACAAGTTCCCTGTGGTAGGCTGAGCTGATGCCCCTCTAACACAAGGTGGGAAAACTGGCCGAGTTTCACTTCAGTTTTCCTTCCCAATTGTATCCTTGCACTAGCAAAGGAGTGAGCTCTACCCTTGGTGCTCTTGGTGCTCTGTGGCTGACAGACCTTGGACATATGGCACCTTTAACTCACCACAGGTGTTAGAGGGAACAAATTGCCTTTCTCTAGCATGACACATGTTCTTGGAAAGTCAAGCCAGTAGTATCTTGGTTCATGAACTTCATTTTTCATTTGTTTTATGACTTTGGAAATGATGGCTGTGGTCATAGGAATCAGCCTATGAGCTTGAACTTGACCAAAAAGTGACCAAGATGAAAAAGTAAAGAGATAGAAGCAGGTTAAAATGTGGAAGGCTAGGATGCTCGTCTCCCTTCAACAGAGAGCCCTGAGTGACTGGTGCATCTTGCCTTTATGTTTTTTCAGACACAGGTACAAGCAATTAGAGTTAATACAGGATTCATCTGTCTACTACACTCCATCTGTCTACTTGTCTGGGTAAAAAGAGAGTCTCAGGTGTTCTTAGCTTTTCCTGTACTGCGTCAGTGTGCCATCTTTTTCTCAGTGCTTGTAGAGGAGGTCAGTTAGGCCTCAGTCTTCCCATCTGTTCACCTACAGTGTTTGTCATCCAGTGCAGAGTTTGCAAACAAAAACAAAAATTTGCCAAATTGTTCACAAACAAAAGCATTCCTAAACCAAGGTATAGTTTCTTTTCTGGTTGCACTCTTATAGGCATGGGTCAGATAGTTAAAAGCCATAAAGATAGCTGCCATTTCAAGACTACCATGTAAAGATAACTCTGTCATAAGACAGCATGACAGAGTCCTATTGCCCTCAAGACTACTCTCACACATGTGCTAGGTTCACGTTTTATGTTTGTACTACAAAAAGAAAATGTCTTTGTCATACAGTCTTTTCCTCTACTTTAAACATTTTCCCCTGGTTGTCTCTAAGTTGTGAAGGTCTTAGCTGAAATTTTGTTTCCCTTTCTGAGTTATATTCTTTATGTCACTCAATCTCTTCTTTGTCTATCACTTCTTCCTGCTAAAGTACTCTCCTAGCCTTGTCAAGGTTAAATAAACATACTTCTATACAAGGACTATAACTTACATTTCTAAGGTTGATGAGGGAAATGTTTCTTAAGTGGTAAATAGGCTGAACTGGGTCCTAATGGATAATAAAGTTGGTGTTGACACTTCTCTGGGGATATTTAGGGGACAGAGAGATCAAGCCTTGCCGACAGCATTCAAAGAGTTAACAAAGGACCTCTGGGACAAATTGTGGCTGATTGATAAATTTACTTTGGAGTCCCACTTTCAGTTAGTATTTTTTGTTTAGTTGATGCTTTAAACATTTGTACATTGAGATAATTCTTAAACTACAATTATAGGGGGTAACTTGCTCTTCTGTTGCTGTCTACATGGGCTAAGGATGCTACTCAAGGTCACTTAGAGGTCTGTTGTTCAGCCAGTCTGCTTTAAAGTATAAACATCTATAAAGTCACCCCCCAAAAGAAATATACCAGAGATATTTTAAAATTTAGGGGGCTAGCAGACTT